>CAWUFW010016393.1:240000-311947 GCA_963921515.1 Calotriton arnoldi | reverse complement strand
AAGTTACTAACTTGTGTAACGATATATCTGTAAGAGACAGTAGTTAGTGACAGATTCCTTACCTTAGAATATCCCCAGGCGTCAGGCTGGATCCGGAAAAGTTTTTTGCGTAGCAGTACCCTTGCGGCGTCGGTAGGCGGCGTCGTGCGGCTCCGCGTCAGTCGTCGGCGTCGTGATCGCCGGGATGACGTCGCGGGCAGTACTTAGGCGCCGCCCTGCGCGCTGACGTCAGTTCTGTACACGACTTTCCGCGCCAGGAACGCAGAGCCATGCAAGAAGCTGACATAGGTGTCTGAAAAATACTAGGGCCCTGAAAGGGATGTCCTTAACCCTAGAAATCAGTTCGCAGAACGGGGAGGATGGGTGGGCGGTAGGAATCTGTCACTAACTACTGTCTCTTACAGATATATCGTTACACAAGTTAGTAACTTGTGCATCTGAAAGAGACACGTTAGTGACAGATTCCTTACCTTAGAATAGATACCGCAGCAATACCAACCCCGGTGGTGGGTCTGCGAACAAAGATCAGACAAGGAAGTCCTGGAGGACAGAACGGCCAAAGAAGCCGTCCCTCCGGACCTGACTGTCAAGGCAGTAATGCTTTGTAAACGTGTGCAGCGAGGCCCACGTAGCTGCCTGACAGATAACCGGCAGCGGAACACCGCGGCCCAAGGCCGTGGTAGCAGCCGTTGCCCTGGTGGAATGGGCACGCAGCCCAACAGGAGGCTCCTTCTTAGCCAAAGAATAGCAGGTCTTGATGCACAAGGTAACCCAGCGGGAGATGGTCCTCTTGTGCACCGCCCGACCTTTTTGGCACCCACGTAGCCAACAAAGAGCTGGTCATCCACCCGGAAGTGTTTTGTGCGGTCAATATAGAAGGAGAGCGCACGTTTTGGGTCCAGACGGTGGAGCCTCTCTTTCTCTCTGGAAGGATGCGGAGGCGGAAAGAAGGTGGGCAAAGTGATGGTCTGCCCAATGTGGAAAGCAGTAACCACCTTTGGCAAGAAGGACGGACGCGTCCGAAGAACAACCTTGTCTGGATGAACAGACAGAAAGGGAGGTTTGCAAGATAGAGCCTGGAGCTCACTCACCCGCCGAGCGGAGGTGATGGCCACCAGAAAGGCTGTCTTCAGAGTCAGAAGACGAAGAGGACAGTTATGTAGAGGCTCAAAGGGAGCGCACATTAAAAATGTAAGAACCAAGTTCAAGTCCCACTGAGGCATCACAAACGGAACAGGAGGGAAGAGGTGAGTAATGCCTTTTAAGAACCTGTTAACAACAGGGGACTTGAAAAGGAGGGCTGATCAGGGAGCCTGAGGAAGGCCGAGATAGCACAAAGATAACCCTTGATGGTACCCAGGGCAGAACCCTGTTGGGCCAGAGAGAAGGAACAGAAGGACCTCAGAAAGAGGGGCAGAAAGGGGATTCACAGCCTTTGCTGTGCACCATGCCACAAATTTGTTCCACCTGCAGGCGTATACCACCTTAGTGGAGGGACGCCTGGCTGCCAGAATCACATCACAAACTTCGGGAGGCAAGTCGAAAGGATTCAACTGCCGCCGCTCAATCTCCACGCAAGCAGGTGTAGACTGGACAGGTTCGGGTGGAGGACCGTCCCCTGCTGCTGCGACAGAAGATCCTCCCGAAGAGGCAGACGGATCGGGGATCTACGCTCATATTGAGTAGCTCGGGATACCAAACTCTTCGAGCCCAGTCCGGAGCCACAAGAATGACTTGGGCCCGGTCGTGCCGAATCTTCTTCAACACTCTGGGTAGAAGTGGTATAGGCGGAAAGGCGTACAATAGACCGCAACTCCACTCGTGACGAAAAGCGTCGCCGAGCGAGTGCCGCCTTGGAAATTCCAACGCGCAGAACTGATGACATTGCGCGTTCTCTTCGGTGGCGAACAGATCTAACCAAGGCTCTCCCCACTGTAGAAAGAGTCCTTGCGCCACTTCCGAGTGAAGACGCCATTCGTGATCCATCATGCACCTGCGGCTGAGTTCCGTCCGCCCTGGCGTTCAGGGAACCTGCCAGGTGTTGAACCATCAGGAACATGCCCTGATGTTCCAGCCATGTCCAGAGGCGCAGAGCCTCCTGACAAAGGGTCCACGACCCCACCCCGCCTTGTTTGTTGCAGTACCACATGGCGGTGGTGTTGTCTGTGAACACCTGCACTACCTTCCCTTTGACAGAGGGAAGGAATGCCTTGAGTGCAAGTCGGATCGCCCGGAGCTCCAGAAGGTTGATATGGAGCCGGGACTCCGCCCGGAGACCAGAGGCCTCTGATCTCCGCCTCTCCCATGTGACCGCCCCATCCCAGAAGGGACGCGTCCGTCACAACTGTGTGCTCTGGCTGGGGAAGGGAGAGGGATCTGCCCATGACCCATTGCCGGTTCGAGAGCCACCACTGCAACTGTCTTGCAGTCCCCTCCGAGATCTGGACGTGATCGGACAGATTGCCCTGGTGCTGCGCCCACTGGAACTTCAGGTCCCACTGCAGAGCCCGCATATGCCATCTGGCATGATTGACCAGCAGGAGGCCATGAGGCCCAGCAGCCTCAGGGTCATCCGCACCGAAACCCAGGATAAAGGCTGAAAGATCGGAATCATAGCCTGAATATCCCGGACTCGCCGTTCGGGAGGATAGGCCCGAAACTGCGTCGTGTCCAGAACTGCTCCGATGAAAAGGAGCTGTGGAGAAGGAATCAGATGCGACTCGGCACATTGATGGAGAACCCCAGCGAGTGCAGGAGTTCGGCCGTAGTCTGGAGGTGGGAGACGACTGCCTGGGACGAGCCCGCCTTCAGCAGCCAGTCGTCGAGGTAGGGGAAGACTGAAACCCCTGCCCGGCGCAGATGAGCTGCGACCACCGCCATCACTTTCGTGAACACCCGAGGGGCACTGGTAAGGCCAAAGGGGAGCACAGTGAACTGAAAATGCTCGAGGCCTACCGTGAACCGAGAGGTAACGCCGGTGGGCCGGCAGGACGGGGATGTGGAAATAGGCGTCCTGCAAGTCCAACGCTACCAACCAGTCTCCGGGGTCGAGGGCAGTCAAGACCTGAGCTAGGGTGAGCATCTTGAACTTCTCCTTCCGGAGGAAGCGATTGACGTTCCGGAGGTCCAAGATAGGACGCATGTCCTCCTTGTCCTTTTGGGCACCAGAAAGTAGTGGGAGTAGCAACCACGCCCTACTTCTGGGGTCGGAACATGCTCGATGGCCCTCTTGGCCAAGAGGGCCGTGACTTCCTTCTGTAGAAGCACCAAGTGATCCCCTGACATGCGGTGGAATTGAGGTGGCATGGCTGGGGGTGGTCTCGAAGGGGAGGGAGTAGCCCTTCGGACAATGTCCAAGACCCACCTGTCCGAGGTGATGGGACGCCAGAGGTGAAGGTGATGGCGGACCCTGCCCCCGACTGGCGTACTGTGCACCTGAAAGGAGTGACTAGGAGGGCTTGGAGGCCGCGGACGGGTTGGAGGTGGTGGCCTGACCCGCACGCTGGTTGCCCGAACCGCCACGGCGGTAACCACGTCCTCGGCCACGCGAAAGCGCTTGCTGCGCGGGCCGTTGGCCGGGCTGCGGACGTGACTGGGCGCCCCTTCCGTGGCCACGAAAGGGGCGAAAAGCAGACGTGAGCGGAGGGCGCACAACAGCAAGGCCCAGGGACTTAGCAGTAGCCCGAGAGTCCTTGAAACGCTCCAGCGCATGGTCTGCCTTCGAACCAAAAAGACCTACACCATCAAAGGGCATGTCCATGAGTGTATTCTGGACATCCCCCGAAAAACCAGTGGTTCTCAGCCAGGCGTGGCGACGCAGCGCCACCGTCGTTGCAAGCGATCTGCCCAGCGAGTCGGCGGTATCAAGGCCACAGCGGATGGTATATTTAGCCGCATCACGCCCTTCCGCAATGGCGCGGGTAAGCAGTGTCTGGACCTCCTCAGAACACTGCGGCAAAACAGTTGCCACCGAATCCCACAGGGAGTGGGTGTATCGGCCCAAGAGGCAAGCGGTATTAACAGACCGCAAGCCAGCACTGGAGGAAGAGAAAGCCTTCTTCCCAAAGTGATCCAGGCGCTTGGATTCCCTATCCGGAGGGGCGGTAGGGAAGGCGGTTTGGGAGGCAGAGGCTTGGACAACCAAGCTCTTAGGGGTGGGGTGTTGGGAGAGAAACAGGGGTCGCCCGGAGCAGGGCGATGGCGTCGGGCCACGTTCCTATCCACAGGAGCCCCTGTGGTGGGTTTGGACCAGGCACCCAAAAGAACGTCAGTTAGTGCCTCGTTGAACGGCAGCACAGTCTCCGAAGAGGAGGCCGCCGGCTGAAGCACTTCAGTCAGGATGTTAGACCTGACGACCACTGTAGGCAACTGGAGATTCAAGGCTCCAGCAGCTCTACGCAACACCGTTGCAAAATTAGCCCCCTCCTCCGTTGCCACGGGAGGAGACAGCATGCCAGAGTCAGGGGAGGTATCCAGACCACTGGCATCCCCAAGTTCCTCAACCCAGTCCGGGTCAAACTCGCACTGTTGTGTGAGAGGGTCGTCAGACCCCTCCCAGCTCTCCTGGTCCTCCTCAGGTTGAAAATATGGAGGAGGGACATCAGGGACCCAAGGTCTCATCGGCGCCGGATACGGCGTCGGGCGACGCCGGTCCGGCTCCATGTCCGGACCCGGAGAGAACCGGGGAACGACGCCGCCCGGAGCCCCGGACGGCGTCGGAAACGGCACTGGGGACGTCGGCGGAGGCGTGGTTAGGTCAACCGGCGTCGATGGGGGTTGCGGCACCACCGGAGCCGGGGTCGAGGCCGGGGCCGGAGCCGAGGCCGGGACGAAGGCTGGTGGGACAGGCGACGCCGGGACCGGAGTCGACGGCGACGCCGGAGCAACCCCATCAGGGCCCGCGGGGCCCGGAGGCGCACCGGAGGGACCTTGAGGCCCGAAGAGGCGGGCCATGGCCAACAGGAATTCCTGTATATCGGCCTGAGTCGCCCCGAGCCCGGGTAGGGCGGGTACTGCGGGGGTAACTCGACAGGCACGTCCGGGGCCGCGGGGCGGGGACGGTGCCGACAGGGACCTCAGCCGAGTCGCGAGACCGGCGAGGCGAAGTCTTAGAGCGATGACGCCGCTTAGACTTCTTGTGCTTCGACTTACCGGAGGAGCGCGAAGACTTTGAATCCGACGAACGGCGGGGACTCCGCGTCCGGCCCCTCGACCTCTCCCGGGACCGGGGCTTGGTGCGGCGCGGAGCCGAATGCCGGACTTCAAGGAGCTTACGAGACCGCTCTCGCAAAGCCTTAGGATGAAGTTTCCGGCAGTCAGGACACGACTTCGTGTCGTGGTCTCGGCCGAGACAAAAGAGACACTCGAGGTGCGGGTCCGTGATCGACATCATGCGACCACATTCCTCGCAGGGCTTAAAGCCGGGCATCCCTACGACACCTTAGGAGTCGTGAAGACTCGTTGAAGAAACAGTGAAAAATTCACCAAAAAAGATAGTCAAAAAGTGACTAGGGCACTGCTCTTCCCGGATCTGCGCTTACTGGCGCGGAAAAGAAGAACTGACGTCAGCGCGCAGGGCGGCGCCTAAGTACTGCCCGCGACGTCATCCCGGCGATCACGACGCCGACGACGGACGCGGAGCCGCACGACGCCGCCTACCGACGCGCAAGGGTACTGCTACGCAAAAAACTTTCCGGATCCAGCCTGACGCCTGGGGATATTCTAAGGTAAGGAATCTGTCACTAACGTGTCTCTTTCAGATCCCCCAACTTAAAACGCGCCACGGGGCGCGTTTGCACAGTGGTGAAGGGAGGGGGCGGGGCCTCAGGTGACATGTGTGCAAACACGCCCTGTGGTGCGTTTTAAGTTGGGGAGTTAATTCCCTTTGAATCCTGGGGCCAACTAGCCCACCAGGTACCTTCAGTAAGCACAACAGAGTTGCGTTGCAGAGAGGTGAAAAAAGGTGCGTGGCCTCGGAACGCCTCTCTGCAACTCAGCTCTGTGGTCCTAACTGTAGGTACCTGGGGGCTAGTTGGGCCCCAGGGACCCTCAGGATTCAAGGGGACTTAATCCCGCAACTTAAAACGCGGCGCGTTTGCACACATGTCACCTCAGGCCCCCTCCCTTCACCACTGTGCAAACGCGCACTGGCTCTGGTTAGTCAGAGTCAGTTACCACCAGTACCCGTCTGAAAAAGTTGTGGGCACAGGATGATTTTGCAACAAGGCCTCTTTCTGCTCCTCTGTTGGTTCTTTCTGCACATCTTTTGCTTCTTTCTGTGCGTTTTTCTTCTTTCTTCACATGTCCTACCTCTGTTGGCATAGTTAGAAACTAGCATTTAAAAAACCTTTGAAATTCACTTAAAAATCATAGGTTTCAGGCACGTTATAGTTAGAAATTAGCATTTAAAAAACCTTTGAAATTCACTGAAAAACCGTAGGTTTCAGACACGTTATAGTTAGAAATTAGCATTTAAAAAACCTTTGAAATTCACTGAAAAAACCATAGGTTTCAGGCACGTTATAGTTAGAAATTAGCATTTAAAAAACCTTAGAAATTCACTGAAAAAACCATAAGGTTTTAGGGACAGTTATAGTTAGTTGGACATTGCACTCGTACAAAACCCGTGAAATTCCCCCGTTATAGTTAGTTCAGGTAACTATAACTCGCACCCCGCAATGCACTGCTGATGACGTCACATATTACATCACTCATGACATGGTCAGTGACATCACTGATGACATCACTGATGACATCTCAAATGACATCACTGATGACATCACTGATGACATCACTGATGACATCATCCATGTGAGAATTTAATGCATCTTCTCACACCCTAATATAAGTTTTGATACACCCACTCTAAATTACAGACTGCCATTCTCAAAACCATACACACTCCAATACCAATAAGTACATACCCACTCACTGATTCTTAGGTCTACACACACACATCTACTCACTCACCCGTACAGTCACTCATACTTACAGTCACTCAGTACAGGACTATCATATGCACTCATACACCTATATAAACACTCACACAACGCAACTCATCCATAGAGGTACTCACACACCTAGTCAGTCATGCAAATAATTAATCACACTCCAATTTACTCACCTATACAGTTATACACACCAGCTCACTTACTCATAAAAATACTAGCACATTCTTACGCTCCTATGCAATCACTGATGCAAGCACACACTCATCCATATAGCCACTCTCACAATCACACACTCTCACTTATAGCCATTTATATACTCCAACACACATATATACTGCCTTTCACATATGTAGTTACTCACACATGTACCACTGAGATATACATTCAATCACTAACACACCCATACACACACTCACCCACCCATACAGTCCATCACAGACGCACTCTTGAAACCATGCACCCAGTGAATCACCCACTCACACATCTATGCACAGAAACACTGAGGCACCCATACAGATACTCAGAGAACCAATCCATAACCCATATAGACACTCATTTAGCTAGTCAGAAACCCATGCAGTTGCTTACACAACAACAGACAGACGGATACAGACATTCACACAGTTTAGTCACTCACCCATGCATCCAGTAAGATACGTTTAATCACTCACTTATAGACTCAGTCACGCACCTACTAAATCATCCATTCAGGCGCTTCTACACCCACTCATTCTTCAATACGCCTTTCCCTATATATATTAAACATATTTAAACTTTACAGAAACACACGGTCACTGGATGATGTCATCAGTGATGTCATCAGTGATGTCATTTGAGATGTCATCAGTGATGTCACTGACCATGTCATGAGTGATGTAATATGTGACGTCATCAGCAGTGCATTGCGGGGGCGCGAGTTATAGTTACCTGAACTAACTATAACGGGGGAATTTCACGGGTTTTGTACGAGTGCAATGTCCAACTAACTATAACTGTCCCTAAAACCTTATGGTTTTTTCAGTGAATTTCTAAGGTTTTTTAAATGCTAATTTCCAACTATAACGTGCCTGAAACCTATGGTTTTTTCAGTGAATATATATATATATATACACACATACATATACACATACGCCAAAAATATCTTATGGCTCTGGACTCAACCATTTTCTCCAAACTCACCTGAACTCTAGCTCCACTCAGAATATCTGGTAGTCAAAGAGGAGGGAATGGCCAGTTTGCACCATTTACAACAAAATGGCATGACGCGCAACGAAAGACCAACACCAGAGTCAATGGTACTACAGAAGTCACAACACTGCCCATCCCTAAACACTCAATGCTGTATCAAAAAATTCAGCAAACCTGAACAAACCCGGCATATGAAAATATACTTGACCTGGAGAAATTATTCTCCTTGCAGACCCCCTTTGGTCTCTCAAGATTGGTGGGACTTGGAAGAACTTGAGTGTTACAAAATATGGCTCTTGTGTTGATACCATTCTTCTCTTTACCCAGTGTCAAGATTCGGCAGATTACTTAACCTAGTTGACAAACCAGATTTAGAGCTTGGACTCAGGACAAGGTTCCTAGTTAATGAATGCTGGATTACTGCATCATATCTTCTCTTTAATTTGCCACAACATTACATTTAATCAAACAGCAATATCCCTGCTCTCATTGAGATATAATGGTCTATCCAGTTAAGAAAGTTGCAATATTTAGGTTAAAAAATATTTTATGCTAGGAGGGTGTCAAATAAAGATTGAAGGGCTCCTCTGCTTGTCATCTTTAGGTCTGAGCAGGCTTTTTCAAGAGCAGCGACATACCACTAATTTCAAGACTCCGAGTTAGTTCTGGTCTGAGTAGACTGGTAAATAAGATTTTTCACAATCTGTGAATTATGGATGCTGTAATTTCCATGTGTCTCTTTCTAGAATATGGAAATGTAGTAAGGGTATCGATAATACAGCATCCTAAGTACTTTTAATTTTGTTTGTCTTATTCCAGAAAATAATAAAGAACAATTTAAACAAAAAGGCTCATTAAGCAGCTTAAAAAATAAACAAATAAAAATCCTCACATTGACAGTACACTACCCTGCGTATGAGATCATCTACTTTGTGAAGCTGCCAGTTTGGAATTAGTAAACTCTAGGGCGAAAGGAATAAGCATAAAACCTGTTTAAAACTACACATCCTTTGCAATGGGCAGCAACTGAAATTTAGAGATTTGGTGTGAAATGCTAAAAGGGGGATGAGTTACAAATAAATTTTAAAAACAAGCATTTACAATGCAATAGGTCTCGCGATTGCGAGTTTGAGCTATTGGCATTGTACATGGCAATGCCTTTTATAATATTAAAAGGCATTGTCATTTACAATACCAATAGTTCAAAGTTTTGCAAAAGCAATACCTATTGTATTGCATGCAGAGCGCGGTGTCCATGAAGCGGGCACAGCGCTATTAAAATAAAAAAAAGCAACTGAGCGCGGTGTACCTGAAGCAGGCGCCGCGCTCAGTATTAAAGTTTAAAAAAATAAACAGAGCGCAGTGTCCCTGAAGTAAGCACCAAGCTCATTATCAAAGATTTTTTTTTTTTAAATGTAAACTGAGCGCGGTGTTCCCAAAGCGGGCGCCGCGCTCAACATACAATTTAGAGCGCACAGCGCTGTATAAGAAAATCGGCGGCCATTGTCCCCATTACTGTCAATAAACAAAATAGTGCTCACCCACTTATAATGCAGACCGTGTAACAAGCCAAGTAAAAGGTCCAGTCGTTATGGGCGGTAACCAATGCAGACAGGGCGGTACCAAGGAGGGACTAACAAGCCTATTTACCAATCAGAAGCCACCATTTAAGAAGGACAATGACAAAGCCAATGAGAAATATCGGTGGAGAGTGGGCGGGACTTCCAGTGCATAACCTAATACAGCATGCCTCGCAGAGCGAGCAGTGCATGCGCGCTGCCGCTAGGCTCGACCTAAAAAAAAGATACAGCACGGACAACAGTAATGCAAGCTTCCTAAACACAGAATAAGTGGAGAGTACAAGACACGAGCAGGGCTAACTGCTCTAGTGCTGGGAGTGGTAACAATTTGCAAAGCGGAAAAGCAAACCGAGAGTGGTTATAGATTGCAAAGCGGGAAGTTACAGATTCCAAAGCAGAAAGCAAACTTTGCTCCCACAACACGACACTAGCAGAGTGCCACTCACCTCACACAGGTGGTAAAGCACAGGTACCAGTGGTGCAGTATTTCCCCACCCAGTGCTTAATTTGAGCCTGTGGTTTCCGATGCTCGGCACCAGCAGTTAATTGTCAACAGAGGCACTTGTGACAGTCTGCCACCAGGTAGGACTGTCTGGCTAATTTAGAGATGAGCACAACAGCAGTTAATTATTAATTCAATAAACAGAAATAGTCCGAAATGTCACACTTGTAGGAGTGTGATGGTTAGTAGTTGTGTTATTACTATCACTGGCACTGCTGGCAGGGGCAATGAGTGGTGCAAGCTGCAGTGAGCTCCTGACGAGAGCCCTGGCACTTATTTTTCACCAAATTAAGCACTGCCCCGCACACATATATGGTACTGCACGGGCTACAGACTATCATCTTTCCTCAGAGAGATGCAGCAGTAGGCAAGTCTCCCTTATACACAAAACAGGCAGAGTGGGCTGCTGTAGTGCAGCCTTCCCTCCCACACACTATCGAGATACCCAGGCAGGTACAGCACAGGCTGCAGCAGTTCAAGCTTACTCAAGCACAGTGCAAGCTTCACTGGCTTAGAAAACAGGTACAGAACAGGCAGCAGAACATCAAGCTGCAATCAAACACACATCAGGTACAAGAGGGAAAGAGTTCCTCACACATACAAGCTAAATAAAGGCACAGCGCACTGCATGCTTCCATCAGCACAGAATAGATGCAGCAAAACCAGCTGCTGTGCTAGCTTCCCTCTGACCGATGAATGGATTCAGCTCACACAGCCTCGGAAAAACGGAAGCAGCGAACAGATGACATCACATGCAGCGCCGTATGGTTTCCTCCCAAACCTAGAACTGATGCAACACATGAGTGCGGCCTCCCTCACATGAAGAGTAGGTACAGCACAGGTAACGAGGGTGCAGGCTTCCCTCAAACACGGACAGAGGCAATGCAAGCCTCGCTCCCAGAAAGAACAGGGGCAGCATCGTAATCATCGTTGTAAGATTTCCCCCCCCCCCTCCCCCAACACACAGATGTACCACACAGAAAGCCAGACAAGCTTCCCTCGCTCTGGGAAACAGGTGTTGCATGGGTAAACATACAAAACAAGTACTCCGGAGCACTGATGCGAACAAGTGCTAGATTAGTACACACAGAACCTGTACACCAGTACAGTGCAAACAGCAGTACAAGCACACACCAAGAACAGCCGAGGAAACAGTGCCAGCTTCAACAACATATATGTATGATAACAATGCAGGCTTCTCTAACACAGACGCTGCAGGATAAGGAGGAAAGCAATCTTCCAGCGTGCACGCCCCCGCTTCCCCCAAAAAAGAGTAACGCGCAGTTCTCGCTCACTGTGCAGGTAGAGGCAATGCATCAGCACTCGAAGCTTCACACCCGGTACAGCACGGGCTGGAGCTGTGCAGACATCTCTAGCACAGCAGCTTCCACAGTGCAAGCAGGCAGTAGTGCAAGCTTCCATCACACAGGTGCAGCATGAGCAAAAGTGAAGGCTACACCCACAAGCAAGGGGACAAATGCCAATCAGTCACATACACTATACGAATACATCACCGACGGAGATCGCATACTTCCAGCAAATACATTAAAGATACAGCAAGGCTGCAGCATGAAAAGCTTCTCTCACACAGAATATGTACCATAGCCACAGCAGCAGTGTAAGCTCGTCACAGAGCAGGCAGCATTGAAGTCTTCCCTCCTGCACAGAGTAAGTACAGCATTGTCAGCAGCAGTGCAGTCATTTGTCCAACATACAGCAGGGACAGAACAGGCAATAGGAGCAAGCTTCCCTCGGCCACACGTATCAGGGACCGCACAGAGAGCAGGCAAAAATGTCTTTAAACACTGAGCAGGCGCATCAAATGCAGCAGGTATGATGCAAACTACAGTGCAAGCTTCCCTGGCACTAAGGGCAAGGGAGTAACCAGAAAATTTAAATGTCCCGCACTTCAAACCAAAGATCTTATAGCACCAGGCAAACAAAGTAAGTCATCACGATCCCCCCTAGAACAGCCCTCTTGTCTCGATCCAAGCATCTATCCATTCATCCTTCCATCCACCTGCTGATATTCACAATTTCACCTTTACATTCTGCCATCCATTCATCTATCATTCAGTCTTTCACCATTCCGTCCGTCCATATCCAAACCTATCCATCTAGCTATCCATCCATCCATCCATTCACTCATCCATCTCTCCATACATCATTTCACTCATTCAGCCATCCTTTCAGTCATTCATCCATCCTTTCACTCAATTCATCTATCCATGCACCCTTTTACTGCATCCGTTCATCCCTTTATCTCATCCATCCATCCTTTACTCTTTCGTCCACTCTTCCACCCACGCGCAGACAGCAGAGGAGCAGGCCTTTCAAGAGCAGGGGGGATACAGCATTGGCACTCTACACCCCACCCCCCCCGTACAAAGAACATGAGCGGGGTAACCAGCGGCACACACACAACATGTACACCACGCACAAACAGCAAAGGCCAGGCCTGCCCCAAGAGCAGGGGAAATACGGCATTGGTACTTTAGCTCCCCCCCACCCTTACAAAGAACGGGGTAACCAGCAGTGCACACTTACCACACAAAAGTGACCCACATGACGCAGAGCAAACTTCCATCTCACTGAAAATAGTCCAGTGTGGGCAACACTAGGCCTTACTGACCTCACACGTGGACAGAACAGGCAGAACAGCACAAGCTTCCCTCAGACACTGGGCATGTAGAGCACAGACAGAAGCGTGGGAAGCTCCTCTCACACATCAGGCAGAGCAATACTGTAGCTTCATTCAGATACAGTACAATTTCACACGCACATTTATTTATTCTGCAGTTTTCATGCGACAAAAGAGGCCAGCAGGTAGAAGAGCAAGCTTCCCTCGCATACTCAACACTGCATCATACATCAGCAGTGCAAGTTTACTCTACATGTCGAATCGGGACAGCTAATGCAGCACTGTAAGCTGCGTGCGCAGACACTGACACACACCAGACAACGCAGGAAACAGTACTGCTACTTCCTCACTAACTCACAGATACAGCTGAACAGTAGCAATCCAAGCTTTTTCACAAGACAGGGGCAGCATAGGCAACACAGCAAGGCCCCCTCGTGCACAAAGATTGGTAGTAGAGGTGCAGACGGGTTCAACACTTTAACCGGTACTGGGATTCTCACGGAACAGACAAGAGCAGGGCAAACTTCCCTGGTATACACAGAAGTAGTACTGAAACGAGCAGTTGTTTTACGGTGTGGTGGTGGCACTTGCATAAAGCACGCTTGCTACCGGCGCGGCACCTTACCAGTGTGTGTGGGCAGACGCAGCCACCCTTGGGTATAAATATCATACAGATAGCGCCCTCGGCGGATCTAGGCGCTCTTCACTCTATCCGGGACTCTCACCTCCTTTTGTACTCGTCCCGTTCTCGCTTCAGTTTCCCCAGCACGTTGTATAGCGCCCTGATCTCCGGCGTGATGGTGTCGATCTGCACCCCTACCCCGTCGGGGTGCACCCACGACACCCCGGGCCCCTGCACCAGAGTCTTGGCGCCGGTGCCGACCCGCCGTGTGCTGGAATAGGTCCAAATGGATCCCGGCATGAAGTGTGATGAAGGCGCCGCTGCGTAGGGGGTCGACCAGGTCCTGCAGGGCGACGAGGCTGACGTGCGCCCCAAGCCGGGGCTGCCAACGCCGATGTTGTTGCTGAAGCCGCCGGCGGAGCAGAAGGCCAGGCCGAGCAGCCGGATGGGTCCAACGAAGCCGGTCTGGACCGACTGGTCCCGGGTGAGAGCGCGCCGGTGCAGACCTTAGTCTAGCGCTTGGGCCAGCTGCTTTTCGAGGAGCTTGTTTCGGCGCTCCAGCTCGTGCACTTTGACCAGGAAGCAACGGAAGCGCAGGTTGAGGGTCTTGAGGATGCTGATGTTGGAGCTCAGGTCGTTCCGGAGGCCTGCAGCCGGCAGGCTGGGGAGCTCCTCCGAGCTGAAGCCAGCTGAAAAAAAATAGTGCCTACCGACTTCTTGAAGGAGACCGTGTAACGCCGCAAGTAAAAGATCCAGTCGTTATGGGAGGTCACAAAAGGAGACAGGGCGGTAACAAGGAGGGACTAAGAAGCCTCATTATCAATCGGAAGCCAGCATTTACCATGGACAATGACACCAGCCAATCAGAAATATGGGCGGGGCTTCCACTCTACTTCTAAAACATACCCTACTACAGCATGCCTCGCAGAGCGAGCAGCGCATGCGCTGCAACGCTAGGCTCGACCTAATAGGTGGACGGCCCGGATAAAGCAGATGAAATGGGTCTGCAGGTGCTAGAACATGAACAAACATTTACTTTGTGCTATTTTCGAGTATATGGCCCAACAAACTTATCAAAAGCCTCTCTATATGCTTACTAAAATTTAGACAATACTAATTTTGTCACTTCTTTAATAGGAAGGGTTTCTGTATATTTTAGACATTTCAAGAATTCATATGGAAATAAATTACATTGGCACTGTAGCAGAACTACTTACATTTGTAAATGACATGGAAGAGGCTCACAAATCTCTTGCACAATTGGGCAATATATGAATATGTTCGGCATACAGCAGCCATCCAAAAAACCTTCGTCTGGTGTGCAGCAAAGCATTACTTACTTGGAGCCTGTAGGAGACTCTTGCTTCAAAGTCTCGATCTCTGTGAACTGCACAGACTGCCCGCCGCCTCTAGTCCTGTACACATCACCCTGTAGAGGGAGAAGACAAAGGAGGATTGAGTAGGAAGAATTGAATGTAGAGATAATGGGCACATAACATTGACTTCTTGTGAATTTTCACTGTCCTCAAACATGAAGGGACATTTTGGGCCAGCAGTTTTCACTCCCGAGACACTAAAAGACAGTGCCCTGCTTCCCTTCACCCGTGATTCAGCTGGTGCCATATGAAGATTTAAACCACATTATAGAGGTCAAATGCACATTTCAAAATAAAAGGTTGTTGTGTAAAATCTAGACCACAAAGCAGACCAAAATGTCAAGTCACTTACAACTTCTTGTTTTCCTTCTGCAGACGCGCTCTGGTATTCTAGGAGGGAGGACGTTGATAACCAAGTAAGAATCAATGCAGAGGTTTGTGCCCTGCACGGAGAGCACTATCACTATTCGAAAACTATATTAAATTCAGACAATTAAAGTATTACAATTACCTTAATACTGTACAATAGGCACTGCCGCTTATAAAGACCACTCATTATGAAAGAGTAGCAGCAGGGCAGGAAAGCGGAGAAACAAAAGATCCCAAGTATACAAACGTAGATCCTTGGAGGAGTCCCAGAGCTAAATATAACAAATTTTCAACTTGGGTACTGCTTTGTCTAAAGTAAAAGTCCACTGCGGAACGGATTAGCAGCCACCTCACTTTTTACTAGTCTCATCATGTTTACATTCATACAAGTCTAGACTAAGGTAATACTTATTTGAAACTTACAGAATCTGTTCAAGACTACTGAAAGATACCAGGAACACTGGGAAAAGGAATACACCAGACTGATTCAATTGCACTAGTATATTCAAAAGCACCTTCACCCTATAGGAAAGACGTCATTTGAGCAGTAGTGAGTAGCAAAGAGATCTGCCAGTAGAGGCCACCAATTCACGAAGAACGCTGTATTCATGTAAAAAGGTCTGCAGTATCAGCTTGAATATTGCTGCCTGCCAAATGAGCCACTCGAACATGGATGTCTCTGGGGATATCTGAAGGCCAAAGCACTAGCCTTGCTGCACATCTTACAAGAGCCAACTTCCTTATGGGTAGCACTGCATAGTGCAGATGATGTGCATAGCTCACAGCACCAGAACTTGCATGTCCTGCACTCAGAGAAGGAATGAAGTCAATTAAAGTCAGAGAATTATATCTTTCACTTCCAACTCTCTGGTGCGATTTGGTCTGATGGTTTCTGAAATAAGAATGCCAATATCCAGAAAGGTTGCACCCTCTCCAGGAGGCTGCTGTTACAACCAGAACCCGACAACTCAAGGGGAAAACTCAGACCTCGGAATGTAGTCCTGCATCCACCAAGTCAGTTCTTGGGAGACCGGTCATACAAACAGGGCTTCTGCCAACAATGTTGATCCCACTGAGCTCTTCTGCTTGAATCAGCTGGTCTAACAGAAAAACTGGGATATATTTATACTCCTAACCCCTTCTTTCCTGTAGCACTATTGATGCAGTTTTGTAGGAGACAAATCTTAGAAGCCAACTCCCAGGTACACCTACATTCCTTGTAAACACCACTGAGAACACACCACTGCCAAGACCATTGCGAACATTCGAAATGCTGACTGTAGGCCAAAAGATATGCCTGAAGTAAATTTGCCTGCATGATTAAACAGTGGGACTGCCTATTAACTGGTAAAAAAAGAATATGGAAACGTGCACTGTACATGTAGGATCCATCCAGTAACATTCCACAATCATCACCAAGATATTCCTTCATCATTGTCAACTTTTCCCCACCCTGGTAGGAAAGTGCCACCAAGGCGGACTCAACCTCCTGATGGACCCTAACAGTATGGAGTTCTTATATAAAAGCTACTGGACAAAGGCGGGATCTATATCAACAGAATATTGTGAGGGGGCTTCCTCTTCCAGAAGAAGAATCTTCTCTTGCATACAAACAGTAGTTCTGTGTACCTACTTTGCATATGGATTTGTTCAACCAAATAGTAAAACAGTCTGATGCCTGCGTCCAGAGTTAGGACGATGAACTGGGGAGGGAGGAGTTTTAGACATAGCACTATTAGGCTGTGGAATTCACTTCCGTTCGCTCTCAGGAGGATTTCCTCCCTACTTGAGTTCAGAAAAAATCTTAAAACATGGCTTTTTAAATATTAGTCACCCTCTTACAGTATGCAGTCCGTAGCGCCTAGACACCCAAGGGTATTAGAGCGCCATAGAAATTGTTATAACATAACATAACTTCATTCCGTACCTGTTGTAATTAAGCGTAAACCCTCTATATGACCATTTCCTGTGGTGGAATTCTAAAGTTTTGTTCACTTCAGGTAGCCCACCTTAGGGGTGGTACTAGCCTGAGAGGAAGACACACCTCCTGACTAGCTAAGTTTCCCACCTGTCCTGGTACCAAATGCGCCTGGGGTAGGGGGTGGCATTTAGCCTGTCTGGGGAAGCCTTGGGTCGCATAGCAAAGGCGGCAGAGGCCTCTGAAGCCTCCTGCTTTGATATGCTGATCACTTCGACATCCTGCCTGGAGGAGGTGACAACACCTCCGGCAGGAGCAGGCATTGTTCCTGCCCTCAGAGAGCACACGCTCCAACCTGCAGGGGGGCAAAAACCGGTCTGTGGTGGCCAGTGCACAGGTAGTCTGTAGGTTTTCAGGGGCACCTCCAAGGTGCCCTTTAGGTGCACGTATTAATAAATCCATCACTGGAATCAGTATGAGCTTATTAATACAAGATGTTTGATACCAAACATCTCTAGTTTCAGTGAAGCAATCATGTAGCTGGGGAACTCGTAAACACCAGTGTACAGCACATGTACTCAAAAATGGCTTCCCTGTCCACTTGTAATATCTAAGAATCGACTTCACAGGGGCATATCTGCTCAGGCAGATATGTCCACTCATGTAGTATAGCGCTCCCTGCCTTAGGGCTGTAAGACCTGCTGTAGGGGTAACTTACCTATAGTGAATGCAGTGTCTGCATGCATGGCACACAGGTGGTGTGCCATGTTGTATCTTCACTTTGCTCTGCACCATGACATGCAGCCTGCAATGGCTGTTTGCATGTTCGTGCTGAGGTCCCTCCGAGGGTGGCACAATGCAAGCTGCATCCCTTAGGGACCCTCTTTAGGGACACATGCCCTAGGTACCAGGGGTACCATTTACTAGGGACTTACGGGGTTGCTAAAGGTATTGCCAAATGGGAAACAATTGTACAGTTTAGGGAAAGATCTGTCACAGGGGACCTGGTTAGTAGAAACTCAGTGCGCTTTCCGCCAAAATTGCATCAGATACTAGGCAAAAGGTGGGGGTGACCATGTTAAAAAGAGGCACTTTCATACATCATCCAAATGACAGTCTCTGATCTGATCAATGTAAAAACTGAGGGCCATCTTAGGGTCAAAATAGTAGAGGTGCAATTCAATTGTCAAGGTTTGTGATGCAGAGTTACTGCAGCATCACAAAAGATGTTGGTGGGAACATGTGGATGAGCCCTTTGAAGAAACGCATTATAACAGGTGATTTGAAAAGTGATGGCTGATCTCACAAATGCAAAAAGGCTGAAAGATAATCCTTAACTGATGCCCAGAAAATCCTTGCTGGCTAAAGCCCTACAAAACAACAAGACAGTTGTTCACCATTGAACAATGAGTTTAGGATGTTGCTTTTCACCTCTGGCTTGAAACCGGAGATTCGCAGCCATGTGTGTCTTCTTTCGATGATACCGATCATCATTTGTCTGCAATATGTCTCTGCAGCATCTAGGGCTAATTTTAAACTTGTGTTCGCCATGTTTTTGCCCTCTTCCACTAAGTGGCTTGCCCTTCTTTGGAACTGGTCTGGCAGATGTTTTAGCAGCTCTCCTACCTCCACCCAATGTTGATATGCATGCCTGATCAATGCATTTGAGTTGGCTATGCGCCACTGAATTGCCGCACTTCTCTCAACCTTCCTGCCCATGAGATCCATCCTTTTGCTCTTTGTCTGGTGGTGGGCCTACACTGGTTGGTACATTAGCTCTCTTCTGAGCAGTGGAGGTTATAATTGAGTCAGCTGGCACGGACCCTTTGATGTACATAGGGTCCTTAAAGGAATGCTTGTATTGTTTCTCCCTTTTTGGCGTGACTGCCTTGCATGTGGCAGCCTCCTTAAAAGCTTCCTTACCTTGATCCAATACACTTGGCAACAGGGGTAGGAATTGGCTCCTTGTTTGGCTAGGCAGCAAGGTTTCTAATAGAAAACATGATTGGGGTTTTTCTTCCTCCAATTGCACTCCATAAGTGTCTCCTGCCTTCTTTATGACTTGGTTGTACATTCCAATGTCATCTGGTGGTGAAGGCCTCAATGGATATGTATCCACCACTTCTTCTGGTGATTCAGCGTCGAGATCTTGAGCCTCCGAGGTCGCCGAACCCGCATAGATTTGTTCCTCTTCGCCCCCCTCGTCGAAGAAGTATGCCTCTTCTTCCTGTTCGTCGAGTGGTTCGGGAGTTGTCAGCGGCTGCAGTTCCTCAACCTCTTTTTCGACGGTCGAAACTTTCGGTGGAATCTTGAATGGTTTCATTTTTCCGTCTAAAATTTTCTTGCGTTGCAAGATGCTTGGCATTTCTACCTTGAGCCTCTTTTTCTTCTTTTCCATCTCTGACGCACGAGTTTCGGCGTTGAGACTTTCCGCCTTTCTTTTTGTGCTAGACGATGCTGATGGAGCTATCAAAGCTTGTTTTGACCTATCTCTTTTCGTCTAAGCGTCGTTTTCGTGACAGTCTTTCGACGTCTTAACTTTTTCGGGGGTCTTAGCCGTCTCGGAGTCCTTGTCTAAGGAACCGACGGTCTGTGTCTTTGGACGCGCTGGTGGTCGGCGAGTGTTTCGACACCGAGGCTCCCTTTGAAGACTTGGAGTCACTTCTTCATGGCTCGCCTATCTTTTTCGAGGTCGACGGTTCTCTTACCTCCTTTGGAGTCTTCTTCTCGACCTCTACGACTGGGACGTCTGTGTCCTCTTCGACTTCAGGCCCTTCGGCGACGTTGTCCTCCTCTTCGCTGGAGAGGCCCAAGTCTCGAAGCAATGGTGGCGGGCCTTGCCCCTGCATGTTATAGTTGGCTCTTCTCTGCCTCTCTCATACCCTCAAAGTCTTTGGGGTGAACGCCGAGCATGCGTCGCAGTCGTCGCTTCGGTGATCCAGCGGCAGGCAAAGGTTGCAGACCGGATGCTGATCTTTTTGTGCGCATTTGTGATGACAATTGTCGCAGAACTTGAACGGTGTCTTGTCCATTACCGCGCACAGGGAGACCCCTGTAAGCGCATTCTTCGTGTGTCGAAGTTTTGTTTTTCTCTTCTTTGCCGCACTCCGGCTCCTAGGAACGAAGTTCGGTACGTCGAAGAACTTTTTCTCATATTCTGCTGACTATTTGTCGATTTTTCTCTCCAATTTTCAGGAGCTCCTTCCGTATCGAACCAGACCCAACGGCGGAAAAAAAGAATCTGAAGATGGCGACCAAAGGTGGGAGCTTCCGGAGGAAGCACATCGACGTCACAGGAGGACACCAAATGATGGTATGTCGACACCCACCAACAAAAAAAAGAAAGAAAAAAAAAGAGAAAATACTACACTTCTGGACTCAACCACTAGATGGCGGAATAATGCACAGCATGTGAATCCAGAAAAGATTCACGCTGGAAAACTGCACTGAAGGGATGATGCCACGGGGGGAGTAAACCAGGCAACAAACTTTCCCCAGCGTACTCTGTACCGTTTTAGTGGATGGATGCCTGGCTGCCAAGATGACACCAACCACCTCAGAATGAGGATCAAAAGCAATCAAATGTCACTGCTCAATCTTCACGCATGGAGGTGTAAGTTGTGCAGGGTCAGATGCAGGACCCGGCCCCACTGCTACCATACGAGGTCCTCCCGAAGGGGCAGCCTGATCAAAGGACAAATGCTCATGGCGAGAAGTTCTGGGTACCACACTCTTCTCGCACAGTCCAGGGCCACTAGGATGACATAGGCTCAGTCTTTCTTGATCTTTTTCAGTACTCTGGGTAGGAGAGGTAGGGCGGAAAGGCATAAGAGTAGGCGATCAGCAACCGCACAACATCTGCACAACGCGGAGTTGTGCCTGGACTTAAGGCACCACAGACGGACCTCGTGGAGGTTTGTCACAGACATCTGTTGGTTGCAGTCTTCGCAAGGTTTAAACCCTGCTGTTTTTTGAGGGGAGATGTCCCGTACCCACTGGAGGAAAAAAAACTGTCAATCTGACAGGATGCAATGGCACTCCAGATCTGCATTGGAAGGTGCAGAAAGGAACCAACATCAGTCCGTGGAGGTGTTGCAGATACAGCGGCCCAACGTCACATTTGGAGGGGGACGCATCCACCGCGTAGCTGCACAACGCCACCTATCAATGTGCAATGGAATTGTCATAAAATATCTCTGGATGCAGTCTGGCACCTGGGGGGGAAATCTGCAATTAAAAGTTTCTATGAGAAAAGGCTAGGTTGGTTGCTGCACCAGCTGAGAAGCTTGATGTTGCTGGTAAGCTAGACCTCTGGATTAACATCTAAACTTCCTGTACTGCTGGCGGGCTGGAGAGAAACCGAAGGATCATGCTGTGGAGTAACCATCTTTAAAGCGCTCAAGCTCTACGTCAACCTTTTCTACAAAAAGTCTTGACACGTCAGGGCACATCCATAAGTGATACCTGGACATCCCTAGAAAATCCAGTTGCTCACAATCACGTCGCCCAAGCACTAAGCTGCTCCAGACAGCACAACCTATGCAATTAGGGGTGTTCCGTCCAGAACACTGCATATTGTGCTGCATCCTGTCCATTCTGAATCCTTTATGCAAGAGATACCCACAGGTCTTCAGGGACGGCCGACAAGATCTTGTAGGCCATATCCCACAAAGCATGGGTGTACCTGCCAAGAATGCACACGGTATTTAAGAAGCCTTAGCACAGGTTAGTTGATAAAAACATCTTTTTGCCAAAGGAGTCAATACTACTCGAGGGGGAGGCATTTGGATTCACCTTACTAGTCTATACCTGCACAACAATCCTTTCAAGCATAGATTATTTTGCCAGGAACTCAGGATCACCAGGGGCCGGGTGTGTCACGACCAATCAAGTCACAGGGGGAGCAATTTTATTGCTTTCACAAAGTAGCCATGAGGGTGCCCGCGAGTGCCTCGTTAAATGATAAAGGGTCTGACGAAGCAGGCCTTTAGAGTAAGTCAGCAAATTGGCTTTTATTTCATCTGTAGGCATTTGTGAATCTAGCGCCTTTGCCACTCTAAATACTACTACGGAAAAGGAGCTTTCTTCTGTTGGTGGATCAGGTGGCGAGTCCAGGTTTATCTTTGAGGTGGTGTCTAGCCCAGTAGGCCTAGGTTAAGTCCTTCATCAATAGAACGGCAGCACTAATAAGGCAGCAGATTGTTTGCTTTATCAGTGTTGTGGGAAATCTTAAGTAGATCCTGGACTGTGTCAGATACAGAGCATAATAAGGCCTTTGGCAATACAAGCATTGCGGAGGAGGATGACCCCCGACATCACCTTTGTAATTTCATATTGCCACAAAGGCTCGACGGTCAGAGACTGGTGTTGGGATTGGATCTGGCATCAGCATGGAATGGATTGACGTGGATCTTGGAGCTGGAGAGGAAGCCTACATCAGCGTTGATATGGTCCCAAAAGGGAGTCCCGGCGTCTGTGTCCAGGAGGGCCTGCTGGTAGAAATCTGACTGGAGCCCACTGCTGCTCCATGGAGCCTGAAGGTGCTATAGAGGGAGAAAACAACATTTGAAAGATATGCAGCATGGCCTTCTTGAAGGCTGCCATTTGCTGCGGGGGTCTGCAATGGCCTGAGGAATTCAGGGTGTGCCTGGACCAAATGTGGTACCGGGTCAGATTTGAAACATGTTGGAGGTCAATTGCCATTTAAGGGTTGCCTTTGTAACTTCTTGCCTGATTCAGGGTGGCAGGATGGAATCAAATACCGCTTGGTTTTCTTGCATTTCTGGCACATCTTCAACTTACCTGAAGACTTAGCAAGGAGCTTTGTAGGGGGAGACACGCTGCTGTTTCGAACCAGACCTCTTATACTCTGACAGAGTTATGACCAGAGCCCAGGAACTGAACAAACCTTGTGCGGGTCAATAACTGACATCTGCTTCCTGCAGTCACTACACTGCTTGAATCCTGTCGTCCTCAGAAAACACATCTTCAATAGCACATTGTCTGAAAGCTTTAGAGCAGTGGTGGCACCTATATGAGGCCCAGTTCAGTCACTTCTGGGTCAGGCGAGATCACCAGAGGCAATTAGTGCCTCCTGTTGGCACAAAAGTCATTGCTGGGAGAATCTTCCCAGCTAGTGGGACGCCAAAGATATTCTAAAGGTGAGGAATCTCTGGTTACAAGTATTCATTAAAAGGTAAACTTAGGGTGGGGTGTTTACTCCATGCCAGAAAAAGGCAGAGAACCAATTGGGAAGTGGAATTCGAAATATGTGGTGAAAATACTTAATCACCACAAAGCACCATAGAATCAGAATCCAACCAGCCTTTCAAAAACCTTGAAGGCTTCGCAAGCAATAATGGAAGACATGAATGCTCCGAGGACTAATATCTCCAGACACCATTTTGGGTACACAGTCCAGTGCAAATCAATGCAGAAAACTTAAGTAGATAGCTTGGTCTAGGCTCAGTAGGAATTTCCAAGAACCACACTGTAACAAAGTGATAAGGAGTATCCAAGTAAAACAAGCATTGGCATAGCCAATAGGTCTCGCCTTGGGGACCTTATAAGTGTTTAGCCATGCAATGGTTGATGTTGTTGCACCAAGGATATTGTGCTGCATAACAAAATACTTATAAGGTCCCAAAAGCGAGACCTATTGGCTATGCCAATGCTTGTTTACATAGTAACTTGAGTATCAGCTATGTCCTACTCCCAAATAGACAGCTGGCATGTCAACCGACCAGAGTGAGAGAGAGATTTAGAGAGATTTAAAGAGAGATTTAGAGAGAGATTTAGAGAGAGAGAGAGAGAGATTTAGAGAGAGAGAGGAGATTTAGAGAGAGAGAGATTTAGAGAGAGAGAGAGTTTAGAGAGAGAGATTTAGAGAGAGAGAGGTTTAGAGAGAGATTTAGAGAGAGATTTAGAGAGAGATTTAGAGAGAGAGATTTAGAGAGAGATTTAGAGAGAGATTTAGAGAGAGATTTAGAGAGAGATTTAGAGAGAGTTTAGAGAGAGATTTAGAGAGAGATTTAGAGAGAGATTTAGAGAGAGATTTAGAGAGAGATTTAGAGAGAGAGATTTAGAGAGAGAGATTTAGAGAGATTTAGAGAGAGAGATTTAGAGAGAGACCTGAAGGTTTGCTACATTTTTGAAAGACAATAATGTGACAAGAGTACATTGACAACGGTTAAATACTGTTTTCATTCTCTTCATTCCACATTGCTTTGAAAAATGGAAACTTTAGAACTTCAAAGCAGGTGGTGGTTTGACATATGTTTACGTCAATGAAAGCAGTACTATCGTGGAAAGAGTAAGGACTTTGTTGCTTCCCTACATGAAGAACAGACCAGTAGCAGTGGTAGGCATTTAAGCCGTGTGTGTGACATACACTGAATAGAAGACCATCTCACTTTAGATCTGGAAAGCAGCAACTACATTCTGATTGAAAACAATCCTCCTTTTCGCCCAAACAATAACTGTTTTGTGCTGATAGATGTTGTTGGAAGGATCTTTAGTAAGATGTTTATAACGCATGTCTGGAAGACATGCATTACATAGATGTTAAAGGCATCAGAGCTTCAGACAGGTTTTTATACAATGTATACAGCCATTGCCTAGACCAAAAATATTATGCATGAGAGGAGTGAAGATATTTCAACCAGACCCACACTTGGAGGAAAGAAATATATGGAAAGAGAGACGGGGAGATACAGAGGGAAAGAGAAAGTAGAAGACAGCCGCAAGAAAGGACAAGCCCGGCAGGGAGTGGTGCGTGCACGTACTAGGGTAGAGGGGAGACAAATTAAGAGCAAAAGAAGGGACCTGGCCATGGGAGAGGGACAATGAGGGAGAATTAGGATAGGAGAAAAATAGTTTGGGCGGACAGACAGTAGATTGAAAGAGCTCCAGGGGAAAGAGAATATAAAGCTGGAGGGGGAAATACTGAAATCGGACTATGGTGATGGATTGGAGTAGTGGAGAGAATAAAAAAAAACTAGATATATGACGAGAAGAAGGGCTGAAGACCAGGGGGCAGAGAAGGTGTGAGAGAGGGCGACAGTACTGCCAGTAACAGTAGGAGAGAGAAAGTAGATTACAAGAGACAAAGATAGAGACACCAAGGGTGGCAAAAGACAGACAACAGAGGAAAGAGGGGAGAAAGGGCGAGAAAAGAGTGGGGCGTGAGGACAGTAGAAGGCACACGAGTGAGTGGCAATAGTTTACGAAACAGTAAAGGAGATACAGTTGGTGAGAAGAGAGAAACGGACTGATGACAAAGAAGATTATGAAATATCTAGAGACAGCAGAAGAAGGGGGCAGCTGAAGAGATACTGGGTGAAATCAGACCTGAGAAAGTAGCGGAGGCAGAGGATTAAAAGAGACAGAACAGCATAATGGAAAGAAGAGGTGCCAGGCTGGGGTAGAGGAGACCTGAAGACAGCAGAGTGGTGACCACAGACGTGGTCTGGCAGCAGACAAGGGGGGCGGGAGAAGAAATGAAATTGCCCTTAAAGGTGAATGCAGACATGCACAGCCGATGGGACCGACAGAGGAGCACGCGTTACAGACAGGGCTGGTGGAGGGGGTAGAAGAGAGGCGGGTGAGAAGATCCCTAGGGTCAGGAGAAGAGACAGAAAGGAGATCGAAAGGGCGCATACAACAGAGGAGAGAAGGGCACGAGAGGATGGGAAGAGCATAGGGGCTGATGGAAGGAGACAGAGAAAGCAACAAGGTGTCCACGGTCACTAGAAGAACCAGAAATGGGGAGAATAGTGAAAACAGTTGTAGGGACCGCAGGGGAGAGGCAGAGTGACAAGTGAAATAGAATCAGTGGAGGAGACGGGGGTTGACCAAATACATGAAAAAAAAATCAAATGACGAAGCTGACGAAGAAAATAAGAGACAGGAAAAGACATTGGGTGAATAGATGAGGAACCTGGAGACGGAGGAGACCACTGGGAGGGAGGAGGGGGTAGAGAGGAGGAGGGCGAGATGCGTGAATGAGAACGAGTCCTGAGAGAAAACGGAGGAAATAAGATGCAGTTTTCAGAGAATGAGATTTGAGAGGAACAGGGAGGCGTTCGGCGTCGAGGGAACGGGATCAGAACGCTGTGCAAAAGTGCCACGTGCAAGGATTAGGCTATGCTATGTAATATGTAACTCGGGTACTAGAGGGTTGCTGCAACTGAAAGAGAAAGGAGTGACGGGAGAGGAACAGAGTAGCAAGCGACGAACAAAAGGGTGACAGATCATAGGGGAAAGGTAAAAGAATAGAGACTAGAAGGGACGAGGCAATCGACAGGAAACGGTACAGAAGACACTACACAGGAGAGCGTGAAAGCGTAGACAGTAGGACACCGGGGGAGGAGAAACAGCAGGAAAGGGAGGAGAGAAGGACTAAAGGACATACAAGAGGGAGAGCGAGCAGGAAAGGGAGGAGAGAATGGCTAGAGGACATACGGGAGGGGGTTGGGAGAAATGCAGTGGGAGGAGACGGAGACTCGATTCCGGCGGTTGTGTAAACACGGAAGTAATCAGCGCATTGTCTGTATGTTTAACGCACATCAAAGAACTCAGCTGGTAGAGAGCCCGGTGCTGACAGACCCGTTACCCGCCTTTACATAACACCAAATTTGAACATTTCCTGCGAGTGAAGTAAACTAATGTAATAAAAAACAAGAATTAAAGCCCTGTTTTAAAGTCAGAGGAAGCTGCCACGTGCCTTTCTTTTAGCAACACGGCACACGCTTCATGGCCTCTGCACTTCATGAAACATGACAAGCCCGGCAGGGAGTGGTGCGCATGCTCGTGTTGCTGGTCTGCATGGAAGGAACAAGCCCGGGAGTGGTGCGTGCGCTGTCTGCTCGTTTTGGAAGCACACAATCGTGCTTGTGGCGCGCCCCTGCTCGCTCCCGCAAGGTGGATGCCGCCACGAGTGCAGTGCTTCCAAAAAGAGCAGAGCAACGGCTAAAGGTCCTCCTATGCAACACATGCGCGCTGCGTAGGCGAGACCTAAAAAGTTTAGCCAATGATACAACATGGCACCCAGGAATCTAGAGTACAAACAGAGCAAGCAGTCACTGTCCAGGCAAGCAAGACAACACAACAGTCGGCCAAGTCGTGGCCAAGACAATTCTGAAGAGCAAATCAGACCTACACTTTTGACACGTCAGGAAAAGGGAGCAGACTAGAGGGGTCTTCAGGTACTCCTGCTCCAATTCTACAATTATCAGAAATTTACAAAATTTACAAAGTTTAAAAGAAAATACTATTGAAATCTCCTTCCTAGGTCATATTTCTACAAATGGTTGCAAAGTGGAGTGTAGCAACTGGGGCATTGGATAGAGGGGAAGAGGGCGAAGAACAGCCAGTGGTTTGTTCAGACTAAAGTCCTCCATATAGGATGATCTGTTTGAGAGATTAAGTCACTGCCAAAGAACTATTTGTCTTGTCACAAAATGCATGCCAGCCACCACGGGACTAAAAGCAAACAGCCTCCTCCTGCCCATCTTAGAGAGACAGAAAAATACATGCCTAGGGTAACAATGGTGTGGAGATTGGGTAAATGAGACAACCTGTGGATAAAAAGGGTTATTATGCATTGCCCACACCTATATTATTTGTGTGGCACAGCACAATGAAGCCGTTTAACCACTCCCCACCCCTCCCGTCAGATCTCAACCCAAATATCACCCCTGCGTTAGACAAAATTGGGAAGTTCTCTTTACCTTGATCAGTTTTGTCTCTATCTCCCCATCAGAGGCAAGCTGCTGGTGAGTTAGCATGTATTTGTCACACTTAGCTAGTGCCTTTTCGTTCGGGACGGCCACTTTGATTGCATTGGACACATGGGGCTGCATGACCGTTTCAGTCTCTACATTACCAGGCGGCTTATGATTTACCCATCTCTCTGCCCCGGCAGAGCGTGAGCGCCTGTGCCGAGCGTGGACTGGCGGTGCATTCTGATCAAAGCAAAAGGAATCAAAAAACAGGGAGAATCAGTGATCAATCAGTCCCATTTTCATGCACAAGCAGGAGAAAGCTCACAGGCCTGGTAAGCAAGGTAACCCACACCCTCAAATTTTAAGACACCAAACGTACACTCCACCAGACCACTAAACTGCACCAGAAACCACAAAACCATGCCAAATGCATCTAATGACAAACCCACACAATGCCAGAAACAAATTAGCTGTCCTCGCATCAAGACTGTTCGCCTACCTCTTCTACCACAGGTAACTGTCAGCACTGACTTTATGGCAGCTCCTCCTGCCCAATTCATAAATTATGGTATGCAGAGGACAGAGTTGCTTTCACATTCAAATTTTTAATTGATGTTGTATTACATAGTCCAGTGAGTAAGCAGATCTGGTGTGTCCAGACAATGAGGAGCAACATCTACCCAGAAACGGATATTTGGGATGATCCCGACCGGCATTTAAGGCAGAATCTGAGTGACGTACTGGAGGTCGTTAGAAGGGTCTTACCGCTTTAACATATATCAATTTATTAGACGAAAGGCATTACACTGAACATGGATATGTCCCTAAATCTATGTGAAATATCAATGAATCCACTTTAAAGGGATGCATCAAGAAGTGTGATACTAAATCAAGTAATAAGCCATCTAGCATCAAAGGTTCCGGTTTCCTCTTTAATGAAATAACCAATTAATATGCAATGGCATGAATATGCCAGTAATAGAGGGAAATGTGCCACTGGAATCAGAACTAGAGATTCTCAAAGCAAATGCATTCTTCAGTACAAGTGGTTTATCAATAACAATCTTGCCCCAAACCCTATAACTGGTTACAAGGTCACCCCTAAAAGCTTGAAGACGGTCAGTGCCCCACACATCATATCCCACCTTTTCAGACATTCGTGACTCAGTCATACAGGTTACCAGCTCTGTAGTCTCCTCACTGCTGCCTAGGTGATAAACATTGATTACATTTCATTGCAAGTCATGCAGGGGATATACAATGCAACATCCAAAGCAGATAGCTTCTTGAATTCTTGCTTCTAAATGTAGGCTGTGGAGGACTGAACTCCGAAGCATCAGAAACACTATGCAAAGTCCACCCCATCTCTCCCTCCCGCCATGACTTATAACAGTCACTGTTCAGAGAAAAGCAGACATGATGCATTGCATATTAGAAGGCAAAATCACCCAAAATTACATGTGCTCAGCAAAGAGGTGGAGGTACACAAAAAGGGCAACAATCACTCTACCTGGGCCAGAATTTAAAGATGGAAAGAAGTTCGAATTAGGTTCCGGGACAAACCCCCATTAAACAACTTCATATCTTAAACCCAAAATTTAAGCTAAAGAAGTTGAGTGAAAATAAACTGTGTACCTCAACCGTTCTGCAAGTTATACTTTCCACAGCCAGTGCACAGTGTTCGGATGAGAAGTAAAACCAAGACAGCAAAGGCATGCAAGTCAGATTTTGTGTCTAGCAGCTACCTTCCATATTGTGTAGACATGCACCAATTTACATTTTTGATTAACCAGTGGATTTTGCTTTGGCTGTTATGAACTAAGACATTCCCCACAAAAAAATAGATCTGCATCAAGGAAAGCATGTACAGATCAAAACCACCCCACTCCCCTACATTATCAGAGTCAGTACAGGAGCAATGACCGCTTTTCGGTTTGTTCAGTTGGCAAGATTAAAGCCACCTACAAAATCTGCATGTTATGCAGGTAGGGCATGCTGTACTACTGGGTTCTTTGTAGATACTGCTGCCAAACCACTACGTTGGGTGGCTACTGTCCATCCAGTACACACTGCATCACCTGCTGTCCAGAGACTAAAGCAAACTGTGCAAGATAAACACAAACCGCAAAGCTACACACAAAATCAAGCTACAATATTTCTAAATACCAAACGGCACAAAGAAAGGATGCATTTCTGGGGCCTGGATCTGGTACAGCTCAGGAAGTTGAAGGCATGGAAGTGATGAAAGGGGCAGGAAAAGCGGGCATTTCGAATGAGTAAAGCAGAAACAAGGCATTGCTAGGCAACGTTCTTTGGAACTAATGGTAGGATATCAAATATATTATATACATTTACATCAATGAGTGGGTGTTTTCTTTACTGGCCCCTGAAGTCACAGCGTACAAATTTACTGACCAACGACTGCCACAAAGGGTTCCCAGTACAAATGGCCAAAGACTACACCACCTGATTTAGTGTGCCTAAGAGAACAATCTCTGAGCTCCAAACAGAAGTAAATCTGCAAAATCGATCAGTAACATACCCCGGGGTGCAAGAAGAGCCAGATGTTTGTGCTGTCAGAGACCACCATTGAGAGATGTGTCACTGTGTTGTGCAAGTCTGCATTAAAAAAATGAGTCTTCTTGCGCTCTTATTCGAAACGGGTAAAGTGTAAATCGCAACTCCCAATACAATGCTTTACCTGGTGCTCCGCAAAGTAGGGTGTGTGCAGCAGGGACAGACGTGAGCCATTTGGCTCTAGTCAGTCTTTCAGAAGCACTAACAAGCAATTAAATTAGAATGTGCCTAAGGCATACTTGTGACTAGGAAGAGTAAGTGACTAGAAAATGGATACCCTGGAACATGCCCGTGGAGTCCGAAGCAGAACGATATCCATAGTGGAATACATTCTACATATGACACTGTAAAAAACAGATCTTTGTTTGAGGACAAACATTCGTGTTTTTCTCAGAACACTTACTGTAACATGGTCTAAAAAAACAGAGCTCAAACCAAAATCTGTTTGAGAGGTCTTAAATGTATCAAAAACATCACAGAGCCTGCACAAAATTGTGATGTTAAGCAGCTTAATCAAGTATCTTAAAATGGAGTCCACAAAAAATATCCACCCAAAGAGGAAGTAGAAATCCTGAGAAATGCTACTACAGATGCCAACATAAAAGCAATGACCTGACAAGAATTTAGCTATATTTTGAGTAGATGTGCTAAAAAAAAAAATTTAAAAAAAAAACTTTAAAATAAATTTAAAAAAAAGCCCAAGGGTATTGCTTGGGCTTACAAATGCCAGAAATTCTATCAAAGCTACAAGTGTTCATCTAGAGTACTGGGAAGGTCAGGGACAAAGGGGGAGAGCTACAATGTCCTCCAGATCTATGCCTGCAGAAAGATATCCCAGGATGCTGCTTTGTTGTAGATTTCACTCAGTGTCTGAAAGCAGACCACAGTGCTCCAAACACGGAAACTGCCTCTGATCTTGCCTAATGCTGAGAATGCTGTGCATGTACAACTGGCATAGTTAGCAACACAGCAGGGGAGAATATACACATAGAACCACTAGGCAAATTTAGAAATTTGAATTAGATACAAAGGAAATGGTTTCATGCCAAGACTGTGGTAGCTCGTGTCAAACTAATTCCAGGCTGAGTGATCGGGCAGGACAGTCAGCATTTACTGTGTGGCAAAAGGGCAGATATGTGGAGCCCACAGCAAAGCAGCGGATGCAGCACCAATGGCTATAACTATAGCTACGAAAGAGGCAGCCAAACATGGCACTAACCCCACAGCAATCGTCATCCTCTACATCTAGTAGCCGACGACAGCTAGGTGGCTGCTGGCTGCCGTCCCAGCACATGGCACGCCTCCTATCTGGCATGTTCTGACTCCTAAAGGGCTCTGACTCCGGCTGCGGCCTAGTCCGGGTATACACATGCGTGCTGTATTGAGGTGTTTTCTGCTCCCACTCCGAGATGCAGGACGCCACCGAGATGCTGGTGCAGGAGTCGGAGCGCATGTGTAGCTGAGCCGGGGTCAAGGGTGCAGAGCTGCTAGGGAGCTGAGGAACACAGTTACCAGGAAACTAAAGAAATTAGAGAAAGATTAATTAAACTACAAAGCGGGGCACACACACACACACACACACACACACACACACACACACACACACACACACACACACACACACACACACACACACACACACACACACACACACACACACACACACACACACACACACACACACACACACACACACACACACACACACACACACACACACACACACACACACACACACACACACACACACACACACACACACACACACACACACACACACACACACACACACACACACACACACACACACACACTTTCGCCCACAGTGCTATCAACAACAGTGGAAAGCAGATCTTCAGAGACAGCCACTTTCACTGCAAACAGACTTGCATCTATTATTCTGACAGGCACAAATCAATAGTCGTCCTTCAGTCTATACCCATCCAAAAAGTAATCAGTTTGGCTGAAGTGCTTTGGGTAATGAATCACCATGTGAAATGAAAAAATATGGGACGAAGTTTCAGGGTATGGAAAAAACACCAGAGAGCACAGGACCGTATCTCATGGCATGACATGACAAGTACAAAAGTCTTCTGCACAATTATCTACAGCTTGCCCAATACAAAGTTCTTTGCATAAGTGAAGTCTGGGATATGATGTTAGGAGTTCTGAATTAAACAGTGTTCCAATATCTGCTTGGAAGAGCTTTAACAGTGGACGGTGAGACAAAGCATGCAGCAGGAACACAACAGAAGGACACCACAAACATAACTCAGTGCAAACAGCAGAGTGAAGACACCTTAAAAAGTCAGTGGAAACAGACTATACAGACCACAAAAACAAGACACGACTCAAAGCAGGGGCCCCAAGCAGCTCAACAGTACGACTGTGCCTCCAAAATCTTTAGGCATGCACTAGCGTGTCGCAGGTATGTAACATACAGGTCCTGGAGAAGGGGAGACCGATCTTGGTGTAGTTTTTGGCTCTCTGTCCTTCTGGCGGGTGGGCCGCTCCGGTTTGTCGCTCTTGGGCTCAGTAACTATGGCCTTCAGCTGCTTCAGTTTCTCATCTTTTACCCAGAGTTTGTTCTGCATCTCCAGCTGCGTTGCAGCCACACGGCGCTCCTGCAAATTAGAACACACAAAGCATAGGGATGAGACTCAAAATACAACATATGACCATGAGAAAAGGGAAGAGGGTGCTCTCTGGATGCTGGTATTTCCTGGGACCAGAGAACCCACTTAGTGGCATGGATGAGAAAGCGATATTGGGAAGAGAGTTCAACTGGTTTAAAAGGATCACATTGGATTTAGAAGGATATTATCCTTGGAATAAAGGATCTAAACAAACCTCACCAATTTTTGGATGGTGCATTTAGGAGTAGAGAAGAATGCATTTCTGCCCTCTTCTGCAGCCACATCCACACCAAGGAATGCTGAAACCTTGCACATGCCAGATGAAGCAAGTTGTGAAACTATTAGTTGGACTAAAATGAGTCTAACCTTCAGGGACTTGCATGAAAAATACTGACCAGTGCTAAAGTCTTCAGCAACAGGTTTAAGATCTGAAAAAAGAAAACGCATTCCTCGTGAAAGCCATTTGGCATTGGGGGGAAACTTACCCATGGTAATAACTGGCAATGAAGCTCGCCCATGAACAGAGCTTGAAAGAGGGACAAGCAGGTGTAACAGCAGTTAAGGGAGGGGATTTCAGGGTAGGGGTGTGGTCGGGGGCTGTTGGAGCCAACGATTCCCCCGGCTTAGCAGCCCACAAACAGGTTGTATTGAGAAAGACCTGCAACTTGAGAGTGAACAATACCCAGGGGTGAGTAATAAATTTGATATATACAGCGGAATAATCCAAAGTAGATGAATCTGGCAATATGCTGCATCACAAAATTTTGTTATAGAAGTTGAAAGTTTGAGGAGAGCAGAGCTCATGTGAATCTATGAAAGATTCAAACCTGGACAAACATTTTCAGGTACAGGAAACAGTACGATAAGTGAACGACAATTAAACTACACAATGGTGTGCACAAATGTAGGTTAATCAACGCTCAATTACCACATCAGGGTTTACATACTGAACTACCAATCAATGATGCTCAGCCTGATCTCTTAGATGCATTAAGGAATAGCCATGATAGACAGCAGCCCAGTCACTATTCATTTCAAATTATATATAAACTGTTTGATTTAGCATAAAATCTCACCCTTTTGCATCCCTACAGTGGTAAAACGGACTAGCTGGCAGTAACACTGGCTACAGACCACCATTCTGTTGCCTTTCATATGGAAGGATCTGTGAGATTGATCAGATCGGTCACTGCTTGAGAGTCAAACGCGACATGCTTTATTAGCAGGGATCCAAAAGAAAAGGTTGCGTACCAGTAGGAAAGGAGCTCTTTTTGTATGATCCCTCTACCCCTAAAGTGTTTGGACTGACGCTGCTGTTTTTTCAACTCTGTAGTGCACTGGGCCCTGCTGTCCAGGATACAGTGCATATGATCAGATCCCCTTTTCCCCCCAAAGTATGTGAACAACTGGCTAACTTACTTATAAGTCCCTAGTATATGATACAAGAGGTACCCCGGGGCTAGTAAGTTAAATGTCACCAGTGGGCTGCACCACTTGATTGTGCCTCATTACTGTGACAAGGTGAAAACGTGACTCTAGGCCTTCCACTGCAGCCTGGGCGGGAAGCTTACACCGGCCAATTCAACATGGCAAAAAAAAGCCTTTTGCCAGTTAAAACTTTTCTTAACATTAGTAAGCCACCCCTAGGGAAGGCACTGGTAGTCCACCATGCAAGGTGCTTAGAATTAAAAAAGCAGGGCATGCTTTCGAAAAGTTACCTTCCCCACATATTTAATAAAAACACGACTACCATTTAAGGGATTTTTATTAAATAATGGAACCTAGTAGCTACTACAAGTTGAAAGTCAGAGATTAAAGTGGATAAATAATCTGCACTTTGACTTTTCTGTGTGCCACCTATGGCCTGGCCAGTGACAATGTCGTTTTGGGCCTAGTCACTGGGGGAACATAACATTTCTAATGTCACATGTTCCACTCTCATATTATGAACCCTACCTTGTGGGCAGCAAGATGCACTTAGGGGAGACTTATTTAATAAGTAAAACTATGTGTTTATAATTGTCAAAAGAGTGTTTTGATAGGTCTGTGCAGTAGGGTTCAAGCTGCTGTAGTCAGGCTACACAGGGTAGGCCTAAAACCAGGTTTTTACTGCCACTGTAGTGGATGGCACAATAGGTGCTTGTAGGGAGCTGGCTCTGTATATGCTATACCAAAGTGAGGTATAGTGTGCAAAGAATCCAGTGGATCCCCAGGGGTAGACAGAGGTAAAAGTAGATAGCACCTTACTCTCTATTTGGGGTAGTGTGGTCAAGCAGTAAGGCTTTATCAGAGGACAGTGTTAAACATTTGTTGTACACACTCAGTCAGCAAATGATATCACACACTCAAAGACTGAACTTCAGACCAATTGGTTTTGTATAAAAATATTCTTTGTTATTTTATTTTCTAGAACCAAGCAAGCCTGGCACAGGTAAGCAATAAGTACTTTACAGTTTGAATTGCAATTGTATATGCACTTTGATTTGTTTACAGTAGAGCTACTAGTAATGCACTGTTTTTGAAATACTGTACATATACTTTGTATTGGCTTTTTAGTAGAATGTCAAGTAGATTACTTTACAGATTACTTTTTTTACACAGTGCAGTATACCTGGATACTGCACTAGGACATTTCCTGTAAACAGGTAAGTAAAAGCGTTTGTTATTTAGTTACAGTTTCAAAAGGTTTCATAGATTTTCCAACTTCACACTTAGAAACTTTTCACAGAAAAACAGTCAATGTTATCCTATGGAGGAATAATAGGGTTATCGGTTCAAAGGTAAGTATTCGGTTGTGGGGGTTGGGTTTCTGGGCTTAGACTCAGGGGTCCCCCAGGGTCCAGGATGCACTCTTGTTACACCCTCAGCTGCACTAGGGCGGCCGGGTGCAGAGTGCTGAGGCCCAGTGTTATCCAATGGGGGAAAGAGGGGCAACCGCTTGGTGGCTGCTTACGAGCAGGCCACTAGGGTTGTGGGAGCAAAGCTCCTGGACTTAAGCTCCGGGCAAATGGGGGATCAAGCCAGCACAAAAGGTGCACCCTCAGCGGTACTGGGGCGGCCGGGTGCAGAGTGCTGTTTTGGCGTCGGGTGCCTTGTAGCTTTCAATGGGGAGTCTTCGGTTTGCAAACACACTGCAGGCTCGGGGACGAAGGTCTTCTGGGTGCGACCACCACTTCGAGAGTTAAGTTGGGATGCTGGGGATTGGTTAAGTACCGTCGGTTGGCCCACCCAAGGCCGTGGGGCGTCAGGTGCAGGGGTGCCTTTTAGGGTCGGATCTTCTTACCAGCTCCTGGTCGCGGTTGGGGGGACCTCCCGGTTTGAGGCTGCAGGCGTCGGCTGGAGGCTTGAGGCAGGTCAGGGGCCGCCGGATCTCGGATCAGGATCACCGGGGAGACCTGCTCTCGGCGTTGGGCCACTCGAACTCATGCCATGGGCGTCGAGTGCAGAATGGCGCAGACTTGCGGATCCTGCCGGAGCTAGAGTCTGTTGGTGAACAAATCCGGTGTTCACGGGAGACAGTCTTCTTTTGAAGGCAGGGCAGGTCCTCTGGTGGCTGCAGGACACATTGGAGTTTCGCTTCTGCAGGTTCGAGGTGGGGACAAGCTGGTAGGCCTGGTGCCAAGTCAGTGGGGGTCCTACTCTCGTTAGCTTCGGCACGGCTGTTCGGTCCTCCTTTTCTTATTCTGGTTTCTTGTCTGAGGAAGCAAGGTTCAGGGGTGCCCCTAAATACTAGATTTAGGGGCGTTATAGGTAGGTAAAAGGTTGGAGCCAAAGGGTCCCTTCCCTGGGGTGGGTACACCCCCTATTATGCCACCCTCCAGTGGGAGGCGGGCATATGCCTCATCCTGGTTGGCTGGGTCCCCCCATCTGCAAGATGGCGGGGACTGAGAGTTGTGCTTCACCTCGCCTTCCCCACCTGAGGGGTGGAGTTGGCAGAGGTGGGCACAACCTCACTTGTTTTTCCTGCCGGTTCTCCCCCCCAAAGTGGGGGTCAGAACCAGTGGGATCAGTTGCTGAAAGCAGCAAGTGGCCTGGGGAAGCTCACAAAGGCGGCAAGCCTTTGAAGCTACCCCTTCGTGGACCCTGCCCATCCTGGGGGAGGAGGCTTGGCACCTCGTCCGAGGATGTGCATTGTTTCAGGCCCCCGAGAGCAGCAGGCTCTCGACCCAGGGGTCCAGAAACATGTCTGGTGGTGGCAGCTGAAAGCAGCCACTCAGCCTAGACACTAGTGGTAGCTCGTTTTTCAGGGGGCATCTCGAAGATGCCCTCTGTGTGCATTTTTCATTAAATCCCACACTGGCATCAGTGTGGGTTTAATGTGCTGAGAAGCTTGATACCAAACTTCTCAGTTTTCAGTGTAGCCGTTATGGGGCTGTGGAGCACGTAATGACAAACTCCCAGCACCATATACTCTTAATGGCAGCACTGTACTTACAATGTCTAAGAATGGACTTCGACACTGTAGGGGTACAGGGCTCATGCACCTGTGCCCTCACCACTGGTATAGTGCACCCAGCTAGAGGGGTGGCTGATCTATGCCAGGGCAGTGGGTTGTAGACATGGCACACAGTGATGCGTGCCATGTCGACTCTTCACTTTGTTCTGCACCAAGACACGCAGCCTGCAAAGGCATTGTAAGAGTGTAAAGGTACAGGGCCTCCAAGGGTGGCACAATAAGTGCTGCAGCCCTTAGAGGTCTTCCCTGGTCACCATGCCCTGGGTACCATTTACCAGGGGCTGACCTGTGGCTAGAGAGGCCGATTGGGTTTGGGTTTCAGTGCAGTTTTAGGGAAAAAACATAGGCCCTGGGCACCTGATTAGCAGGAGCCCAGGGCACACTCAGTCAAAGCACATCAGCAGTTCAGCAAAAAGTGGGGGCAACCATGCAGAAAGAGGGCACTTTCTCACAGTGCTGCAGTCCAGAAGTAGTATTTAACTTTCCATGCCATCAGCATACTTCTGCACCAGATACCATGGTCTTGTAGCAAAGTTAAATGCGCCAATCAGGTTTTAAGTCAATTTCATAATGTTTTACGGGCTAGAGCACATATGCTGGGCACAATAGCAGTGCACCAGAGTCAAGAGTTCAAGATTAACAGAAAAGCCCAAAAAAATGGGGGCGACAACCCAAAAAGGGATCTCTTTACAAAATGTGTGGGGCTCAAATTTTCAAGCCTAAGAATTCCGTATGCTCCGTAGATTGTCTGCTATCATTCCACCCACCGCCCCAACTCAGTACTTGTATGTTTACTTTGATATTTTTAAAGGGCAAAAGTACAGTGTATGTACATTTCACTTGCTGATTTGACATTACACCCCACCAGTACCTATGTTAGAGCAAAAGCCTGATGTACAGGCTTGCAGTATCCCAAGGTCATAGAAAAAAAAAACTACTGCAAGTTGAAGGCACTTACGCATTCCTTTTCCCATTTCATGGAGGCATCGGTCATCATTCCCTGCAGCCGTTGCTCCAGACGACGCTTATCCGAAAGTTGCCGCTGCAATTTCTGGTTGCGAGTCTCCAGCTCCTGCTGCAGGGAACGCTTATCTTCCTCGTAGATCGCAGTGGTTTTCTCCAAGATCTCAATCTTAAAAAAAAAAAAAAACACAGTATGCATCTTAGAAGGTGTGCGAAGTATGGCCACACAGATACAGCACAAGGACAACCTCGTTACAAGGCAGATCAGAAGCAGTTAATGTAGTTCTCAAGCAGGGGCAGAGTTAAAAAATGGCAGGTTTGGAAAGATAGTTGCTAGGATAGTGTGAAGAGAATCCAATCACTGAGTATTGCATAGGATAAAACTGGTATTTCACCTTCATTGCCACCACCACCACATTCTAATACCATTCCCAGACCTGGGAAGAAACATCTGAACAAAAGAGCACAGCCTGACTGCTGGAAGAAAGAAGACCTCTTGACTATGGTACTCGTGCTTTCACCTAGGGACTGGTACAGTTCTCCAAGGGTCAGGAGCTTGTCTTGCTGTTGCTGCTACAGGCACCCGGAATTTAAGGCCTAGCTAACCATGGTGGGCTGTATCCTGAAGGAGTCCTGGCAGGAGTGAGACCCAGAGCCTAGACCAATTCTGATGGGGATAATTTTTTGCCCACCTTCGGAGGACTGCGAAATTATGCAAACACTTACAAAAGGAGGGGGAGAGATATCCTTGTCCCACACTAAACCTTGTTATAGCAAATGACAGTAAACAGACGGTAAAGCTATTAAGACTTGTGGAGCTCTGTCAAACTAGAGCTTCTAGCATTGCCAACCCTCCACCTGAAATTCCAAATAAGATTTCAAGCATCAAAGAAGGCTGAAGGTAAAGCCTTGGACTGTGGTAAAGGGGCAAATTTACCACCAGCGGCTCTGAAAACGGAAGGCTTTGCATCAGCAGCTCAAAGACGACGTATCCCACTAAGAGGGACCTTTGCTGGTGTCAGCAACCTGAAATGTCCCACTGGAGGATTTGAGAACCGAAAAACAGTCTCATGGTAAAAACTCTTCACTAGGACACTGGCTTCAATTACTCCTGCTCAACTGTGGTCAACTTGAAATCACCTACCTTCCAGTCATTCACAGTCTGTCAACTTTCATTAGTTACTTTTAGCCTAAATCTTTAAAAATCACTCTCTCGTTCCTCTTAACAAAATGTATTTGCTTAGGGTCCTTTTTACTCAATACATTTTTCATGATTTTTGTAATCAGATTTGGGAATTTTGTTGTAGCCGTAACTTTATAATTCGTAAACTTAACATACATTTTATTGAGGAATGATTCCTCTTTGTGCTGATGCTACCAGGGGCATGACAAGTTTGGAACTTCAGCACTGTCTTGAAGAGCAGGGGAAATTTAGCAGAAAAAGCGGTCTATCAATACGGCATTTCCTCCAGGGTTGGGCTTTGACATTTTGTGTTCCTATGGAGTAGGTTTGAGATTTGTTCCAAGGGGTCTTATTGGGTCCAGATAAAGCAGCAAAAAAGGACAGAAAAATTAGCAGATCAAAGGTTCTGACAATTGGACAACTTTCTACCATATGAAATCCATGGATGTGCACTCATTGTCCATAAAATAATTAGCAACTATCAGTGCATTGAATCTTTCCCATAGAGATAACATTATCAAAGAAGATGGGGGACAGTTTAACACAAATGCTAAGCTTTTTCTCCGGTTCCATTGTACTGCCTTTGATAGATGAAACTCCTTGGTGGCTGGCATGTGTCTGGTACCAGTGCACCAGAGGTCTTGCCGGTGACTTAAGAAGAATTAAATTAAAACAGGTTCCGAAATTTGGCTTCGTTGCAGCTCTAATGGGGACATCATAAAAAGGCTTCACTTCTGTGATAGACAAACTCTGGGGACATAATCCATATCCTGCTCCAGTGTTTGATGCAGTCTGTGCAATGTGGAACATAGTGGACCACAATGAGTCCACAAGGTCTTAATATGGGCCATCCCACAAGTCTCTCCCTCTCTTGGCTGGTCCCCTTTTAGGTCTGGCTTGACAGTGAAGGTGTCTGTTGGTTTTATTATAACCAATTCTTTACAATACACAGAATGGACTTTGGCACCACCCAGAAGAGTATTACTTTCTCAAGTCCAAGTACTTCCATCTGAATTCACAGGTGACTATTTTACATCTGAAAAGTACACTCAATCCACAGTTCGTCATATTCAATTCCTTACCTTCTATGTGCATCCTATACAGAAAGCAAATCTTTGACATCTTTTATCCCAGCATTGCCAAATTAAATAGGGCAGGCTTTAATGAAATAAACAGCATTTGAGAATGCAATGCATGTAAAGATAGTTTGTGAATGGCTGGGTTCACACTCTTTGGCTCATAAGCTAAACCCCGACCTATTGGCTATGACAATGCTTGTGGATAATGGAATCTAAACAGACACAATTTGCCTAGCGAGAATAGTGGCAGGCCAATAACTGGTGCAAGGAGAACCACATCTTCCTGTGTATTGTGCATGCAAGAGAGACCCGACCTTCCTTTCCGTGTGCATGGGAGTTCTCAACTGCGCAATTTCTATCATGGTTTTAAATAAAGGGACATGTAAAACAAATGTCCACTTCGCCATCATATTTAATGTATGATTCAGGCTGCCTAATCACAATCGAATTTGCAATAAACGTATAAACAGGAAATGTAGGCTGTTATAAGCATGTAATGCATCAAAAACACAAAGAAAATGAACAAAAAATAAGCATTTTAAAACATGTTTCAGGACCAATACATTGGCGGATACAGTTCACCGTTTAAAAGAGAACCGCATGATGGAAAACCCTGTTCGATCGAATAAATGCTTTAATTCTATGGTGCAGAATAGTTTAACGTGGATGCACAGCCAAGTGACTGGTAATAACTCAAGCATGTACTCTATGCATTAGATGCTGCTGCAGTAATGCAACAGATGTACTTAACACAGTTTTAAAGCGGATTTAAACATAGGAAACAACGGGAAACTACTGCTAAAGGGACCATAATGACCTATTATACATGGTTAAAACATAAGGGCAATTTGTGACAGTCAACAGTGTAAAACTGCAGAGTAGGAAAACGAGTCAGACAGTTGGCCAGACATCAGTGAAAGGAGCAGCAGTTCGGCCTGCCAAACCCAAGTATGACACCTACCTTGTACTCCAGGGTTTTATTCTTCTTTTCAAGGCGCTCACACTCTGACTTGATGGAGGTAATCACCTTCTCCTTCTCATTCAACCTAATCTGAGTGAGGTTCTCCTTGGCTGCAGAAGTTCCATCGAAGTCCTGCAGGGATGCCTTAAAGTTTGCCGCTGAAACCATTAAAAAGGGACAGGAATAATTCACCCAGAAGCTTGGTCCTGTCAAAAAGAGGCTGCAAGCCTCTGATCGAACACTCCTCTCTGATAAGCCTCAGGCTGCTCGACCACACTACCCTCTGAGAGAGCACCTTGGGATTGCTAGAGCAAGCTCCGGTCCACTTATAAGGGATACCTGGACTCTTTATAAAGTATACCAAAAAGAGATATACTGTGCAAAGAGCCATCTGCCTACAGCTGCTGTTCACTTGACTGAGCACTAATATTCAAACAGCTATTAAATGGGCAAGTATTCATTTAAGAGAAAAACAAAAGATCCCTACACTTATCTTCAATCAAATCTATAGATCATGTGTTAAGGGACAGTAGATGAGGGATTACAATATATTCATTAGGAAAAGGTACAGTACAAACATTTCATATAAAAACATTCCATATTAAAACAATATTGTAGGGCAAAATTTCAGGCGTAAATTTTTTTTTTTTTATTCGAATAAGAATATTTCATACACATTTAAAACCATTTCATTAGAAAACATCATATCAATAGTCATGGAAAATACAGTTATAATACACAGTTAAAAACGTTACAAAAAAGGTCATTTTATACACAAACTAAAAAACTACAAAAAGAGTCGACGCGGCGTTTCGGCAAAATCACTTCACCTTCTTCAGGACAGAGTTTTCTAAAATTAATTGTAAACATCAAACAAGTCAGCCATTAGCTAAATTTCTCAATGCTAATTAGCTATAAAAAACATTTGAATTAAAAAACATTGTAATTTAAAAAGCCAATTTTGATCATAAAGCCCGCTCATTACATCTCTTTGACTTTACATATTTTGTACCCAGCTACTAATGACTCCGGATGCAGTATACACAACATTATAATGCAATCCTTGTCCCAACACATGATCCAAAACTACTGTGTAGGAAAAAATTCGACCTACCTATTCTAGTAACGAGGTTCTTTTGGAATCACTTGAGTTGAAAGGAACACACTTATTCAAATTGCATGATGAGATATAACCTACATCAATAGATAAAGACCCTTAAAGCACAAGGATATAGATATATATAACTTCATCTAAACATTCTTATATGTCTCATTCGGGCATACCTTCATAGTTGATTTAAATTTTCAAATAACTACGTTCGTTGGAGCCACTGTTACAATTAATTTTGGAGAAACCTTGAGAGAAACAAAAAGCATTTGTAGACATCTAATTTTTGATAAACTTATTATTCCCAAGGGTTATCATTTTGGGCTTACCAATTTCAATTTTGGTCACTGTATAGCGCGAACTAAACTGCGTGATGGGCTAATACATATCAGGGAAACGTTGTATTAAATCATTGATGGTACTGTTCAATTCCGGTTACTTGCCGATTGATGGACCTTGTGTGGTTCACACTAAAAGGATATAAACTCAAAGAGTAGTTTTATTGATTATGTCCTACTATGGGATGTGCTGGACATTATTCCCACATTCCCGAGCAATCCTTGAATTGTTCTATAAATAAAATCTTCATATAAGCTGGGGCCAAACCTAATTCTACATCTCAGCCAAAAAACACTTACTGTGTCTGCATAATACGTTAAAATGAGGCAAAAAAACTTTTTGATAAACTAGGCAGTACCTCATTATGCTAATATTTCTGTCTGCATTTACAAACTGATATTACTGTCAGTCACTAAGACCGCTTAAAAATGTCTAATGGGCCTGGGAATACAAGTGCGGCATTTTGAAATTGCACCAAGACTTATTGGTAACTGAAACGTCTTTAGACAGGCATCTATTCATAAAGAACTGTCCTCAACTATAGTTAACGATAATACCCCAACTACATGCTCGCTCCCACATATTGCGGCGCCGCACTAATCGTTGCTGGAGAGCTTACCGTAAATTGCTGTGTCGGCCTCCCTGCGCCAACGTAACGTCTTCCGGGTCAGGTTACGAAGCCATGAAGACCCGGAAGACGTTTATATACACTGCCTCTACATCACATGATTGTGAGCGGACCGACTTACGAGGCTACTGATAAAGATTTGAAGCTGTAAAAGAATTTAGTGATCACAGCTAATTATATTTTTATATATATACACTTTTATAGTTTTATTCCACAAAGTTGATTTAAAAATACTAAAGTTCCGAAAAAGATATCGCCAAGTCATAACGCTTATCTTCAGTATTTAAACATCTTTTATGTATTTACATCATATTATTGTATTGCTAAAAATTATCTCAATCGAAACCTTTAGTATTATGCCTACCTCATCTTAGCACGATGGCGGCCATCTTAAAGTGGTGATTCTGAGTCATACTCGCAAATCTAAAAAATTATTATATGGCATTACACTCACAGTGTATAATGCCTGATTTGGCAATCCATTCTCTCAGGGGGAATTAGACCACATCATGGAGCGCCACACTTAAAAATACATAAAAATACACAGTGAAGACGCGCAACACCAATCACGTCTGTATATAAGCCATTCAGAGTAGCTCACTCTTAATGACGGAGAAAACATAATATGACTAATTAAACTATATCTTACACTAGATAGGCACAAATCTAGGTTTAGGGCTCCATCTTATTATTAAAGTCACCCCATTAGCAAAAATACCTTTGGAAGGCAAAAACCTTTAACTTATATTTAATATAAGCAGGAAAATATTCGCACAGAATGTAACACTTACTATAATGTGTAGAGGCATGTTATAAAGTTATCTCAGAGTTGGGTCTAGATTAATTTTTCCCCAGTCTTCTTTGCTATTTAGTCCCTGTCTAAATGTATTAAATTTGGACATATAAAATTGTTCACGTTTTTTTCTTTTAGTCGTGCAGTCACCCTCACGAGCGTTCATTTCGATGGGCTCAACTACACACCACTTAAGATCTTCTAGTTTATGCCCTTTGTCCATCCAATGCTCCACTAATGGAGCAGTTCTTTTCTTGGTGCGTATGGCAGATTTGTGTTCTGTAATTCTGACTCTGATTTCTCTAGACGTTTCACCAATGTACCCTAGATTGCAGGGACATACAATTAAATAGATAAGGTTTTAGAACGGCAGTTGGTAAAATTCCTAAAAGTATGGCTTACTCCATTTTGAACCACCTTTGGTCCCTTGATAATATTATCACAATTGTTGCAGGAACTACAAGGAAATGTACCTGTTGGTAAAGGGCATTGGTGATACTAAGTTGATTATTCTCCCTATTGCTCCTGTAGGTATGAGACCAGACAGTTTCTGATAGTCCTATTCCGCCTAAATGAAAACATCGGTTTTCCAGTCTCACCTTACTCTGTGCAGTAATCAAATGCCAATTCCTATGTATAATATTCTTAACTTTATTGCTAATGTTACTAAAGTTTGTGACAAAAATTAGTGGCATCTTTTTAGAATTCAGTTTCTCCATCTTCTCCTCGAAAATTGAATCTCTATTATAATATTTTGCCCTTTTATATGCTCGTCTTACTAACTTCTTTGGATAGCCTCTGTCTAACAGTTTCTTGGTGAGTTTATCTGCATGTAAATTAAAATCTTGCATCTTTGAGCAGTTCCATCTTATTCTAAGAAACTGACCAAAGGGAATATTATCCCTTTGGCAAGCCGGATGATTGCTTTTGTAATGTAATAAGGTATTCCGATCTGTGGGTTTAGAGAAAAGTTCAACTTGCAATGAACCATAAACGTTCTTTATTTTAATGTCCAAAAAGTCACAGCAATTTTTACTAATGGATGATGTAAAATGTAAATTGACATCACCTAAATTAAGCCATTCAATAAACTCTGTCAAGGATTCTCTGGTGCCTTCCCATATCAAAAAGACATCATCAATATATCGTGACCAATTAGATTTATTTTCATAAAAAGGAGCCAGTGTATTAAAAATATGTCGGTCTCCAAATCTAGCAACGTATAGACATGCTAGACTGGGAGCACAGGTTGCTCCCATGCTGGTCCCCTTGATTTGCTTAAAAAAGTCTGTGGTAAATAAAAGAATATTATTTTTAAGTATAATCTCAACATATTCAATAATGAAATTCGCGTGAGATGATAAATCGCAATCATTATTACTAAGGAGATCTTTAACTATTTGTATGGTGTCATCCTGTGGTATGTTTCTGTAGAGCGCTTCGATGTCTAATGTCACGAGCCATTGAGTCTCTATGTTGTATTGGAGATTTTCAAATTTGCTAATCATAGAAATAGTGTCCTTTATATACGCTTTCTGTTGTGTCACTAAAGGCTGAAGGAAAACATCAACGTACTTACTTAACGGTTCAGTAAGAGAGTTAATACTAGAAACTATAGGTCTCATCGGAGGGTTTACCATGTCTTTGTGGACCTTAGGCAGGCCATAAAGGGCTGGAATCGTTGGGTTTATATTTTTAAGATAGTTATATTCATCTCCACATATAATACCATCTTCCTTGGCTAATGACAATAGGTTATTAACCTTATGAGTCAGACTATTCCATTCGTCCCTGTTAGATTTCTGGTAGTGGGATTCCACATTTAAAAGTGAGAACATTCTATTATTATAATCGCTAGTGTCCATTACTACAATACTACCTCCTTTGTCTGCTGGTTTAATAGTCAGACTGACATTGTTCTAGTGTTTTAAGTGCTATATTTTGTTGAGGGGTCAGATTTTTATCGACCCAAGTTTTTTTGTTTAAAAGCTCCTCTATACTTTTCTCTACTACTCTCTCGAATAGCTCAATATTTTTATTGACCAAATGTACTGGGGGAGTCCATGTAGATTTAGGTTTCAAACCTGATTTATTCTCAGTTATAGGTCTCTCTTTACCCTCAAAGAAAAAGTTGTCTTATTTTTCTAAAAAAAACTTTGTAAGTCCCTTTCTAAGTTATATCTATCTATGTGTGAGACAATCGCATATCCTAAGCCATTTTCTAAAACATTTATTTCATCCTGAGTCAATGGTCTATTGGAAAGATTAATAACTGATGCTTTATCTATTAATCCCACCCTTTCTGGCTCCGTGTCTTCATATATGTGCGATTTTGTGTGGGGTTCAGGGGATAAAATCCCCCTCTCCCTCCCTCGATTTTGACCATAATTCGCTTGGCGTTGCTCTAAAAAAGAGAAAGTATCTCTGCTGGTTCCGGGGGCAGATTCCTTTTCCTTATTATTTCGATTATCTTGTCGATTATCTTGTGGAGCCTCATTTTCGGATTCAGAACTGGTATATGAGGTATCAAAAAATGGAACCCTCGAGGGAAATTCCGTCTTGGTTGTTGCCAATTCTTTCTATTACTATAGTTATCTTCTCTAGGTCTCTCATAAAAATCTGTTTGTAGATAGGGATAGACCCGTTCCGAACTATATTTCGTAATGTCCTTTCTTATTTTATTCGATTTTTTATTTAGGAGGTACTCTTTATAACCAGAGATATCTGTCTGGATATCATCTAATTTCTTTTTGGCTTCCTCTAAGGTGGTACTCTCTCAATTTTTATTCCATTTCTTCTATTTCCTTTCTCTCAATAACCAAGACCTCATATGCTGTTTCAATAATAAGTAGCATCCAATCACGGCTGCACCTATTGGCTATCAGTGTCCAATTCTCAAGGAATTTTATAGTTTTATTCCACTGTACCTTTTCCTAATGAATATATTGTAATCCCTCATCTACTGTCCCTTAACACATGATCTATAGATTTGATTGAAGATAAGAGTAGGGATCTTTTGTTTTCTCTTTGGTGTTACCCCGTCCCTTCTCTTAATATTAGGGCGCCTCCCTTTTTTATTCATCTTGAAGTACAGCTTGCTAGCTGGGGAGTTTCTTGAAAAGTGTCTACATTATTGAGAGACAGGGACCATTCTAGACTATGGATGGTATTAAAACTTATGGTTTTTCAGAGGAACAATTCACTAAAATTATAAATAGTTCCTCAAAAAATGTATCTTCCATCACATCTAATGATAACAATGAGGAAGAGTGGAGGTCGTTATGGAACTGCAAAAAGAAAACGATAAGAACCGAATTGCATGCAGATTTCCTTATCGAATATTGTAAAAAGGTATTATACCCAAGGGTTTACAGGTGACAAATGAACCGGGCATTTTTATTAAAATTCGAAAATTCCTTGAGAATTGGACACTGATAGCCAATAGGTGCAGCCATGATTGGATGCAACTTATTATTGAAACAGCATATGAGGTCTTGGTTATTGAGAGCGAGGAAATAGAAGAAATGGAATTAAAATTGAGAGAGTACCACCTTAGAGGAAGCCAAAAGAAATTAGATGATATCCAGACAGATATCTCTGGTTATAAAGAGTACCTCCTAAATAAAAAAATTTGAATAAAATAAGAAAGGACATTACGAAATATAGTTCAGAACGGGTCTATCCCCATCTACAAACAGATTTTTATGAGAGACCTAGAGAAGAGAACTATAGTAATAGAAAGAATTGGCAACAACCAAGACGGAACTTCCCTCAAAAGAGGGTTACATTTTTTGATACCTCATACCAGTTCTGAATCCGAAAATGAGGCTCCACAAGATAATCGACAAGATAATCGAATTAATAAGGAAAAGGAATCTGCCCCCGGAACCAGCAGAGATACTTTCTCTTTTTTAGAGCAACGCCAAGCGAATTATGGTCAAAATCGAGGGAGGGGGGAGAGGTGGATTTTATCCCCTGAACCCCACACAAAATTGCACATATATGAAGATACGGAGCCAGAAAGGGTGGGATTAATAGATAAAGCATCAGTTATTAATCTTTCCAATAGACCATTGACTCAGGATGAAATAAATGTTTTAGAAAATGGCTTAGGATATGTGATTGTCTCACACATAGATAGATATAACTTAGAAAGGGACTTAAAGTTTTTTAGAAAAATAAGACAACTTTTTCTTTGAGGGTAAAGAGACCTATAACTGAGAATAAATCAGGTTTGAAACCTAAATCTACATGGAGTCCCCCAGTACATTTAGTCAATAAAGATATTGAGCTATTCAAGAGAGTAGTAGAGAAAAGTATAGAGGAGCTTTTAAACAAAAAAATTTGGGTCGATAAAAAACTGACCCCTCAACAAAATATAGCACTTAAAACACTAGAACAATGTCATAGTCCGACTATTAAACCAGCAGACAAAGGAGGTAATTGTAGTAATAGACACTAGCGACTATAATAATAGAATGTTCTCACTTTTAAATGTGGAATCCCACTACCAGAAATCTAACAGGGACGAATGGAATAGTCTGACTCATAAGGTTAATAACCTATTGTCATTAGCCAAGGAAGATGGTATTATATGTGGCGATGAATATAACTATCTTAAAAATATAAACCCAACGATTCCAGCCCTTTATGGCCTGCCTAAGGTCCACAAAGACATGGTAAACCCTCCGATGAGACCTATAGTTTCTAGTATTAACTCTCTTACTGAACCGTTAAGTAAGTACGTTGATGTTTTCCTTCAGCCTTTAGTGACACAACAGAAAGCGTATATAAAAGGACACTACCTCTATGATTAGCAAAGTTGAAAATCTCCAATACAACATAGAGACTCAATGGCTCGTGACATTAGACATCGAAGCGCTCTACAAACATACCACAGGATGACACCATACAAATGGTTAAAGATCTCCTTAGTAATAATGATTGCGATTTATCATCTCACGCGAATTTCATTATTGAATGTGTTGAGATTATACTTAAAAATAATATTTTTTATTTACCACAGACTTTAAGCAAATCAAGGGGACCAGCATGGGAGCAACCTGTGCTCCCAGTCTAACATGTCTATACGTTGCTAGATTTGAAGACCGACATATTTTTAATACACTGGCTCCTTTTTATGAAAATATATCTAATTGGTCACGATATATTGATGTCTTTTTATATGGGAAGGCACCAGAGAATCCTTGACAGTTTATTGAATGGCTTAATTTGGTTGATGTCAATTTACATTTTACATCACCCATTAGTAAAAATTGCTGTGACTTTTGGACATTAAAATAAAGAACGTTTATGGTTCATTGCAAGTTGAACTTTTCTCTAAACCCACAGATCGGAATACCTTATTACATTACAAAAGCAATCATCCGGCTTGCCAAAGGGATAATATTCCCTTTGGTCAGTTTCTTAGAATGAGACGGAACTGCTCAAAGATACAAGATTTTAATTTACATGCAGATAAACTCACCAAGAAACTGTTAGACAGAGGCTATCCAAAGAAGTTAGTAAGACGAGCATATAAAAGGGCAAAATATTATAATAGAGATTCAATTTTCGAGGAGAAGATAGAGAAACTGAATTCTAAAAAGATGCCACTAATTTTTGTCACAAACTTTAGTAACATTAGAAATAAAGTTAAGAATATTATACATAGGAATTGGCATTTGATTACTGCACAGAGTAAGGTGAGACTGGAATAACCGATGTTTTTATTTAGGCGGAATAGGACTATCAGAAACTGTCTGGTTCATACCTACAGGAGCAATAGGGAGAATAATCAACTTAGTATCACCAATGCCCCTTTACCAACAGGTACATTTCCTTGTAGTTCCTGCAACAATTGTGATAATATTATCAAGGGACCAAAGGTGGTTCAAAATGGAGTAAGCCATACTTTTAGGAATTTTACCAACTGCCGTTCTAAAAACCTTATCTATTTAATTGTATGTCCCTGCAATCTAGGGTACATTGGTGAAACGTCTAGAGAAATCAGAGTCAGAATTACAGAACACAAATCTGCCATACGCACCAAGAAAAGAACTGCTCCATTAGTGGAGCATTGGATGGACAAAGGGCATAAACTAGAAGATCTTAAGTGGTGTGTAGTTGAGCCCATCGAAATGAACGCTCGTGGGGGTGACTGCACGACTAAAAGAAAAAACGTGAACAATTTTATATGTCCAAATTTAATACATTTAGACAGGGACTAAATAGCAAAGAAGACTGGGAAAAATTAATCTAGACCCAACTCTGAGATAACTTTATAACATGCCTCTACACATTATAGTAAGTGTTACATTCTGTGCGAATATTTTCCCTGCTTATATTAAATATAAGTTAAAGGTTTTTGCCTTCCAAAGGTATTTTTGCTAATGGGGTGACTTTAATAATAAGATGGAGCCCTAAACCTAGATTTGTGCCTATCTAGTGTAAGATATAGTTTAAGTAGTCATATTATGTTTTCTCCGTCATTAAGAGTGAGCTACTCTGAATGGCTTATATACAGACGTGATTGGTGTTGCGCGTCTTCACTGTGTATTTTTATGTATTTTTAAGTATGGCGCTCCATGATGTGGTCTAATTCCCCCTGAGAGAATGGATTGCCAAATCAGGTATTATACACTGAGTGTAATGCCATATAATAATTTTTTAGATTTGCGAGTATGACTCAGAATCACCACTTTAAGATGGCCGCCATCGTGCTAGGATGAGGTAGGCATAATACTAAAGGTTTCAATTGAGATAATTTTTAGCAATACTATAATATGATATAAATACATAAAAGATGTTTAAATACCGAAGATAAGCGTTATGACTTAGCGATATCTTTTTCGGAACTTTAGTATTTTTAAATCAACTTTGTGGAATAAAACTATAAAAGTGTATATATATAAAAATATAATTAGCTGTGATCACTAAATTCTTTTACAGCTTCAAATCTTTATAAGTAGCATCGTAAGTCGGTCCGCTCACAATCATGTGATGTAGAGGCAGTGTATATAAACGTCTTCCGGGTCTTCATGGCTTCGTAACCTGACCCGGAAGACGTTACGTTGGAGCAGGGAGGCCAACACAGCAATTTACGGTAAGCTCTCCAGCAACGATTTGTGCGGAGCCGCAATATGTGTGAGCGAGCATGTAGTTGGGGTATTATCGTTAACTATAGTTGACAGTTCTTTATGAATAGATGCCCGTCTAAAGACGTTTCAGTTACCAATAAGTCTTGGTGCAATTTCAAAGTGCCGCACTTGTATTCCCGGGCCCATTAGACATTTTTAAGCGGTCTTAGTGACTGACAATAATATCAGTTTGTAAAGGCAGACAGAAATATTAGCATAATGAGGTACTGCCTAGTTTATCAAATAAAGTTTTTTGCCTCATTTTAACGTATTATGCAGACACAGTAAGTGTTTTTGGCTGAGATGTAGAATTAGGTTTGGCCCCAGCTTATATGAAGATTTTATTTATAGAATACAAGGATTGCTCGGGAATGTGGGAATAATGTCCAGCACATCCCATGGTAGGACATAATCAATAAAACTACTCTTTAGGTTTATATCCTTTTAGTGTGAACCACACAAGGTCCATCAATCGGCAAGTAACCGGAATTGAACAGTACCATCAATGATTTAATACGACGTTTCCCTGATATGTATTAGCCCATCACGCAGTTTAGTTCGCGCTATACAGTGACCAAAATTGAAATTGGTAAGCCCAAAATGAGAACCCTTGGGAATAATACGTTTATCAAAAATGAGATGTCTACAAATGCTTTTTGTTTCTCTCTCTTAAGGTTTCTCCAAAATTAATTGTAACGGTGGCTCCAACGAACGTAGTTATTTGAAAATTTAAATAAACTATGAAGGTATGCCCGAATATGAGACATATAAGAATGTTTAGATGAAGATATATAGATATATATATATATATCCTTGTGCTTTAAGGGTCTTTATCTATTGATGTAGGTTATATCTCATCATGCAATTTGAATAAGTGTGTTCCTTTCAACTCTCGAGTGATTCCAAAAGAACCTCGTTACTAGAATAGGTAGGTCGAATTTTTTCCTACACAGTATTTTTGGATCATGTGTTGGGACAAGGATTGCATTATAATGTTGTGTATACTGCTTCCGGAGTCATTAGTAGCTGGGTACAAAATATGTAAAGTCAAAGATGTAATGAGCGGGCTTTATGATCAAAATTGGCTTTTTAAATTACGTTTTTTAATTCAAATGTTTTTTATAGCTAATTAGCATTGAGAAATTTAGCTAATGGCTGACTTGTTTGAGGTTTACAATTAATTTTAGAAAACTCTGTCCTGAAGGTGTAGTGATTTCGCCGAAACGCTGCGTCGACTCTTTTTGTAGTTTTTTAGTTTGTGTATAAAATGACCTTTTTTGTAACGTTTAACTGTATTATAACTGTATTTTCCATGACTATTGATATGATGTTTTCTAATGAAATGGTTTTAAATGTGTATGAAATATTCTTATTCGAATCAAAAAAAAGTTTTTACGCCTGAAATTTTGCCCTACAATATTGTTTTGATATGGAATGTTTTTATATGAAATGTTTTTACTGTACCTTTTCCTAATGAATATATTGTAATCCCTCATCTACTGTCCCTTAACACATGATCTATAGATTTGATTGAAGATAAGAGTAGGGATCTTTTGTTTTTCTCTTTGGTGTTACCCCGTCCCTTCTCTTAGTATTTGGGTGCCTCCCTTTTTTATTCAAGTATTCATTTACACATTAACTCTAGTAAAGGAAATGAAGCAAAAGTGCCCTACACCACTGATCTTCCGGAACACTTTCATTTTTAAACATATCATGCACAGACATTATAAAAATATAAAAGTCTCTTCAAAATTCAAAAAGTCATTATGCAGAAGCGTTTCACCTTAGTACATCAAAGTATGTCACTGAATTGAGAGGCATTTATTAAAAGTGATAGTTTTAAAACATGACCTTAGAAACATTTATGCCTCCCCTGCCCAGAGAAGATGGGACTGATTCCCAAATGTACTGGTTCCACGTTCTGCAATTCAGCCACTAGATGGGTATCACTTTTCCTCTTGTTTTACATCAACAACAAAAAAATATCTTTATTTCCTGACACGAGGCTAGAATGTGTATGGCAGACAAAAGCCACATGAAGGCTCGGCTTGAGGATTCAAGAGAAGCTAGAGCTAAGCCACCGTCCGGCATGTGGCTCGAGGCTTCATTGGCTCACCCACTTCCATCACATAATGGCAAATAAGGGCACAAAGGCATAGGAAGTATAGGATCGGACTTACAATTTGGTGAAACAGGACTGCCAGCACCATAGTGCAGGGCTCCTTATTTCAAGATTTGCAAATTTCTCACTGCCCTATATTTTAGTGAATGGACTATGAAGCTTGGTGTTTAGTGCGCCTACAGTCCTGTTTTGTGGTGTGGATCCTAAAAATAGAGTCTAAGATATTGTGGGACATTAATATCGTTGCCAAAATATTGAAAATTAAGTGTGCATAGATTTTCTATACAACAACTTCAAATCTATGTACTTTGACTATATATATATATTTTCTCAGTAAGAGACAAGTTAGATTCTTGGAGCATAGCCATATGATCCTTGACATGACGGAGTTCTGTCTTAAGAATAACATCTTCTTATTTGATGGTGCGCTGTTCATACAGACCACCGGTACAGCGATGGGATCTTGCTTTGCTCCGAGTTTCGCCAATCTCTTCATGGGACTCTGGGAAGAAGAGATTCTCCTCGATCCGGACCTCTCTGGTGACTTTGAACAGGTGGTCATGTGTCTTCGCTACATTGATGACTTGTTCATTGTTTGGAGGGGTTCGGAGCCTGGAGCTAGAGAGTTCATTGACAAACTCAACACCAATGCACGCAACATCAGATTGTCTGGCAATATTAGTAACACAGAGGCGGAATATCTGGATGTCAAACTTGTGATCAAAGACAATAAGATTCATACCACACTTTTCCGCAAATTGACAGCTGGGAACAGCATTCTTCATGCCCTCAGCAGCCATCCAGAGACGCTCAAGTGGAGCATTCCCTTTGGAGAATTGCTGAGGGCTAAAAGAAATTGCAACACGTGTGAAGCTTTTGCATTAGAGAGTAGCACTATGCTAAATAGATTCAGGGAAAGAGGTTATCCCAATTGGGTTTTGAAGAAAGCCAAGGACAAAGTTGACCTTATTAGTAGAGACGAAACCTTGAAGGACAAAACGTCTCCAGAGGATGTGACAGAAAATGACAGCACTAGGATCATACTCGCATACCATTCAGACGTCGATAATATCAGACGGATTCTTACTAAAAATTGGGACACCTTGAAGAATGACAACACCATAGGAAAAGATATACAAGACAGACCCAGTATCACATACAGGAGTAAGAACCTTAGGGACATGCTTGTCCACAGTGATGTCACTAGGCACATGACCAACAGCGAACACAATCTACAGGGATTTTTTCCCTGTGGACACTGTAAAGCTTGCAAACATAGCATGTTCCGCAAAGAGTATGTAGTAGGGACTCAGAGAAAGGTTATCACACAATTTCTCACCTGCAGTACCAAATATGTGATATATGCATTAGAATGTCCCTGTAAACTATGGTATATTGGTAGTATACCACTCTTATGGCCAAAAAACGTATCCTATAACACATGCGGGCAATAACTAACAGAGATCCCAAATATCCAGTTGCCCGCCATTTTGAAACTAAGCACTTTTCTGACTCCTCAATTCTCAGTTATTTTATCTTGGAGCAGATTAGCAACAACCCCAGAGGAGGAGATAGAACACTCAGACTGAGGCAGAAAGAATCCAAGTATATAATAGACTATCAGACCAAGATCCCGGGGGGGTTGAATCAAGATGAGGAATTAGCCATTCACCTCAAAATGGAATAGGATGTTTCTGTCTTACTTTTCTTTTTCTTTCTTCTTCTTTTTTCTCTTTCTTTTTCTTGTTTCTCTAGAAAGTGGTACCCCTGCTGTCAATTAGTCTTATATTGTCTCACTTTGAACAGTTTCTCAACTCCTTTTTCTAGTAGTGCATTTGGAACCATGTATATTCAGACCCTTGGTGGGGTCTACCATTTTAACATTTGTTTTTGTTTGTTTCTTTTGCAGGAGGAAAGGAGGGGGCCACATGATTGGATATCACGAGCACGGGCCACCCAACCTTTTCTTCGATTTTCACTTCACTTGATCATCATCTCACATGGTAAACTGTCTTCAGTTCTGTCTAGCGTGGAACTCACATGTTGTTGTTCTGTTTGCGTTAAGGTTTCAATCTGTATTGGGCCAATTTAGCTTGTTTCCATCACTCTTTTGGGATAATACAGGCATTTGCCTGTTCACCTATGTGGGTTTCACTAGCGTAACCTGTTTTGATTTGCCCATCATATTCCTGCTGTATATTTATGTCTATTAGGGTTTTTACTCTCTATAACTTGGGTGCATATTATCTTTGTCACCTAACGTGTAGATCATCAGGATGCAGGCATAGTTTGGCTTACAACCACCGTACAGGTCTTTGCCCACTGGGGCAATATTCTTTGGCTCACTTTTAACATGTAGATCGTTGCCCACTGGGGCATTATTTTGTGATTTACTTCTACCGTGTAGGTCGCTGCCCACATAGGGCGGCATGTTAATTTTAGAGTAGGGCGCACATGTTTTTTCAAGATGGAACCTATGGCTCTTATTCATGCACTGTGCAGTATATTTGTTACCTCTTGCCAATTGATATTTTTGCATCTACAAAATGCATATTTCTGGAGAAATTACCGTGTGTTGCCTTCTCCTTTGTACCTTACTTTGACCCCAATTTCACCCCATTGGGCCATGTGCTTGAGCATGCGTATATGGTATTTTTACCACTACAAGATGGCCGCCATGCACTTTATGTACAGACAGGACCATGTGATGTGTGTTTTACACTTAGTTTGTCATTTGATGTACATTTGTTAATTTTGGCCAACATCGTTATTTCCCAATTTAACATGATCTAACATGATGTAATTTTGCATTCCTATGTTGATATTAACGGGTGTTGCCTCTCCCTACGTACCTCATTTTGACCCCTTTTGTACTCTATTGGGCTATCTGCACTTGCATGTGTATATTGTAATTTTACTACTACAAGATGGCCGCCATGCATTTTTTGTACAGACACTGTCTACAGGAACATGTGACGTTTTTTATTTCTATTTAAGCTTTTCATTGGGTGTGCACCTTACACGTGACCAAGACTGCGGCTGCAGTCGAAATGCGTTGTGTAATAAACGCTTTGCCAAGTTTCTGGTTTCCTGAGAGCACACATACTTTTGGACTTTCATGGGTTGTTGACTGCCGGTACGCTCTGCCGGCGCGTGTGCCACTTCTCTAGGGTCCCTGTGTTTCCGGAAGGAGCTTTTGTTCGAGAAATAAATAAATAGATATATATATATATATATATATATATATATATATATATATATATATATATATATATATATATATATATATATATATATATATATATATATATATATATATATATATATATATATATATATATATATATATATATATATATATATATATATATATATATATATATATATATATATATATATATATATATATATATATATATCAGGTAACCTTTTTCCACAGTGATTCTATGCTCCCAGAATCGGAAAAACGGAACGGACTCCTCTTTCTGTTGTGCAAAATGTTTATTTTCTTTTTCTTAGCGCTGTGCCGCCATGACGAAACGTAAACAGATGTGGAACTAGGAAGAGTACATCTATACTTCCCTCTGAGCACTTACCTTTCAATATTTTGCCCCTCAATATTTTATCTACAATAATGTGCCGTGATATTCTTGTACTATATATTCACGAGTACACTCCTGTTTTCTTATCAGTTACTTACAACCAGTGTTTAATTGGAGTGAATTTTTACCAATCTGTTACCAAAAAAACATTTTTTTAAAAAGTCACAAAGGGAAGCCAAAATTAAATAAAATAAAAAAAATAGGGGGCGGGGACAAACCACGTCTCATAGTTCCATAGTTTCTATCTTGCTCATTCCATAACAACTGGGGTGCGAGTGATTTCGAAGGCGAGACTCAGGGACTATTCACCAAGAAATGTCACTGTGTTCTGGGATCTGCCCACACTTTAAATACAGCGTTCATAATCAGCATACTTTTGCAAAGTGGTAAAGCCAGGATTAAACTTCAAGTCTCCTAGTGCCATGGTAAACGTTTCCCTCTGTCCCATTTCTAGAAGTAAAGGTTGGTTGTTTGTGTCTGCCAACGTCAGCAAATTGCACTCTTTGTTGGGGTGGAGGGAAGGGCCTTAGACAAAGATTTTTTTATAGCACTCTATACCTTAAATGAGTCCGTTTTTATGCACTCCTAAGGTTTACAGATAAGAGGCTAACAGCGTAAGGAGATTTTGAGGCCTAAGATTCTATTTCTTCAATTATCAAATTACTTCCTAGGTATGCTTGACTTACCAAAGGTAGCAATAGCAAGCAGAGAAGACTTATCCTACGGTGCAAAAGAGGCATAGTGACTCAGAGCATAGCAGGATTGTCAAAGCTAGGACTCTAGAGACTACAGGCTTAATTTAGAGAGCATTATAGAACGAAACCCTCAAAATAACTCCACGTCCATAACATGTGAATGCTTTGCTTCCCCTATGCCCACCTTACATCCCCCACTTCCACTCCCCAAATCCCCACCTGGCAGCCTTCAATGTGGCCTTTTGTCACACCACAGACCATACTTTTTGGCATCTGAGAAAATGTTTGCGAGTACCCATTCCCTGCAGTAGGAGACACTTTGAGCAGGCAGAATTGTGGGCACTAGGCAGAACCACAGCTTCTCCAGCAAGCTGCACAGACTTGATGTCACTTCACCTCGGGAGACTGGATGTCATGCAGACATGAATCCTGATCGCACAGCAGCGCTTTAAGAACTTTGGAAAGCACTCGCTTTCTTGGTCATAAAGAACTTCGAACTGAAACCAAGTAGGGTGGTTAGGGTCTCTCTTTTATAATACCTTTCCTGACCAGACAGGGATATGATCCACCATCTAAAAAACGGGTTCAGGATTGTTCCTTTTCAAATGTCATTTTCTGGCTGTAGTGCAGACACAACCTTTGTGAAGGATGGCTCTCACATAAGCTAATTATGATCCTGCTCCAAGCAGGTTCAGTGTCTTTACAATGAAGTGTAAAAACTCGGGCCTGGACTTTTATCAGCCTCCTTAAAGTGGCAATGAGGGAAAAATAAGAGAAATGAGTTTAAGATGAAAAACGGCAGACCCTTCCTGGAAACTTTGTCATCTTTAACAGAATCTGATGACTCAACCCCTGCCCCCCCTCCCCTCCCCCATCCATTAAATAGCAGTAGTTCACCTAAAAATCTAATCAACAATCCCTTGCTAAATGGTCTTCATAGAAATTCTAAGAGTAGCCCAGCCTTAATCCTCCCTCACTTCAGGGTCCGGATCTCCATCCTTTACCTCCAGGAGCGCAAGCAATACACTTCTACTAACTGGGGAAAGCTGCATTCATTTGATTTCTATGGCTGTTATGCAAGTTATAGGAACGGTCTCTACCTATAAACTGCAATTTCCTGTGTTTTCTTTCAGTTTCAGTTCCTAACCTACCATAACACACCACACACACCTTTTATTGAAAAAACAAAGGTTAAAGTGTCATTGTAGTTGGGTGTTGGAATAGCATAAAAATGTTAAAGAAAGTTTTACACATTGAAATTCACCAATTCGAATTTACCGAGCCAACTATAACTTGCACTGGTGACATAATACAATCATTGTGACACCGTACTATAGGATTTGAAGTAATCCAACACACTAAACCATTGGACAATTTTCTGTTACCTTAACGCACAAGTTACTAACTTGTGTAACGATATATCTGTAAGAGACAGTAGTTAGTGACAGATTCCTTACCTTAGAATATCCCCAGGCGTCAGGCTGGATCCGGAAAGTTTTGCGTAGCAGTACCCTTGCGCGTCGGTAGGCGGCGTCGTGCGGCTCCGCGTCCGTCGTCGGGATCGCCGGAATGACGTCGCGGGCAGTACTTAGACGCCGCCCCTGCGCGCCGTCAGTTCTGTACACGACTTTCCGCGCCAGGAACGCAGAGCCATGCAAGAAGCTGACATTGGTGTCTGAAAAAATACTAGGGCCGTGAAAGGGATGTCCTTAACCCTAGAAATCAGTTCGCAGAACGGGGAGGATGGGTGGGGCGGTAAGGAATCTGTCACTAACTACTGTCTCTTACAGATATATCGTTACACAAGTTAGTAACTTGTGCATCTGAAAGAGACACGTTAGTGACAGATTCCTTACCTTAGAATAGATACCCCAGCAATACCAACCCCGGTGGTGGGTCTGCGAACAAAGATCAGACAAGGAAGTCTCAGAGGACAGAACGGCCAAAGAAGCCATCTCTCCGGACTTGGCTGTCAAGGCAGTAATGCTTGGTAAACGTGTGCAACGAGGCCCACGTAGCTGCCTGACAAATGTCCTGCAAAGGGACACCATGTCCAAAAGCCGTGGTGGCGGCTGTCGCCCTGGTGGAATGGGCACGCAACCCAACAGGGGGCTCCTTTTTAGCCAAAGAACAACAGGCCTTGATACACAAGACGACCCAGCGGGAGATGGTCCGCTTGTGTACCGCACGACCTTTTTTGGCGCCCACGTAGCCAACAAAGAGCTGGTCGTCCACCCGGAACTGTTGTGTGCAATTTAGATAAAAGGAAATCGCACGTTTTGGGTCCAGACAGTGGAGCCTCTCTTCCTCTCTAGAAGGATGCGGAGGCGGAAAGAAGGTGGGCAAAGTGATGGTCTGCCCAATGTGGAAAGCAGTAACCACCTTTGGCAAGAAGGACGGACGCGTCCTGAGAACAACCTTGTCTGGATGGACAGACAGAAAGGGAGGCTTGCAAGAAAGAGCCTGGAGCTCACTCACCCGCCGAGCGGAGGTGATAGCCACCAGAAAAGCTGTCTTCAGAGTTAGAAGACGAAGAGGACAGTTATGCAGAGGCTCAAAGGGAGCGCACATGAGAAAGGTAAGAACCAAGTACAAGTCCCACTGAGGCATCACAAACGGAACAGGAGGGAAGAGGTGTGTAATGCCTTTTAGGAATCTGTTAACAGGGGGACTTGAAAAGGGAGGGCTGATCAGGAAGCCTGAGGAAGGCCGAGATTGCACATAGATAGCCCTTGATGGTACCCAGGGCAGAACCCTGCTGGGCCAGAGAAAGAAGGAACAGAAGAACCTCAGAAAGAGGGGCAGAAAGGGGATTCACAGCCTTTGCTGTGCACCATGCCACAAATTTGTTCCACCTTAGTGGAGGGACGCCTGGCTGCCAGAATCACATCACAAACTTCGGGAGGCAAGTCGAAAGGAATCAACTGCCGCCGCTCAATCTCCACGCAAGGAGGTGGAGACTGGACAGGTTCGGGTGGAGGACCGTCCTCTGCTGCTGCGACAGAAGATCCTCCCGAAGAGGCAGACGGATCGGGGGATCAACGCTCATACTGAGTAGCTCGGGATACCAAACTCTTCGAGCCCAGTCCGGAGCCACAAGAATGACTTGGGCCCGGTCGCGCCGAATCTTCTTAAACACTCTGGGTAGAAGTGGTATAGGCGGAAAGGCGTACAACAGACCGCAACTCCACTCGCGACAAAAAGTGTCGCCGAGCGAGTGCCGCCTTGGAAATTCCAACGCGCAGAACAGATGACATTGCGCGTTCTCTTCGGTGGCGAATAGATCTAACCAAGGCTCTCCCCACTGTAGAAAGTCCTTGCGCCACTTCCGAGTGAAGACGCCATTCGTGATCCATCATGCACCTGCGGCTGAGCTCGTCCGCCCTGGCGTTCAGGGAACCTGCCAGGTGTTGAACCATCAGGAATATGCCCTGATGTTCCAGCCATGTCCAGAGGCGCAGAGCCTCCTGACATAGGGTCCACGACCCCACCCCGCCCCGTTTGTTGCAGTACCACATGGCGGTGGTGTTGTCTGAACACCTGCACTACTTTCCCTTTGACAGAGGGAAGGAATGCTTTGAGTGCAAGTCGGATCGCCCGGAGCTCCAGAAGGTTGATATGGAGCCGGGACTCCGCCGGAGACCAGAGGCCTCTGATCTCTGCCTCTCCCATGTGACCGCCCCATCCCAGAAGGGACGCGTCCGTCACAACTGTGTGCTCTGGCTGGGGAAGGGAGAGGGATCTGCCCAAGACCCATTGCCGGTTCGAGAGCCACCACTGCAACTGTTTTGCAGTCCCCTCCGAGATCTGGACGTGATCGGACAGGTTGCCCTGATGCTGCGCCCACTGGAACTTCAGGTCCCACTGCAGAGCCCGCATATGCCATCTGGCATGATCGACCAGCAGGATGCAGGAGGCCATGAGGCCCAGCAGCCTCAGGGTCATCCGTACCGAAACCCAGGATAAAGGCTGAAAGATCGGAATCATAGAGCCGTGTAGAAGGAATCAGGTGCGACTTCGGCACGTTGATGAGAACCCCAGCGAGTGTAGGAGCTCGGTGTAGTCTGGAGGTGGGAGACAACTGCCTGGGACGAGCCCGCCTTCAGCAGCCAGTCGTCGAGGTAGGGGAAGACTGGAACCCCTGCCCGGCGCAGATGAGCTGCGACCACCGCCATCACTTTCGTGAACACCCGAGGGGCGCTGGTAAGGCCAAAGGGGAGCACGGTGAACTGAAAATGCTCGAGGCCTACCGTGAACCGCAGGTAACGCCGGTGGGCCGGCAGGACGGGGATGTGAAAATATGGGTCCTGCAAGTCCAACGCTACCATCCAGTCTCCAGGGTCGAGGGCAGTCAAGACCTGAGCTAGGGTGAGCATCTTGAACTTCTCTTTCCAGAGGAAGCGATTGAAGTTCCGGAGGTCCAAGATAGGACGCATGTCCTCCTTGTCCTTTTTGGGCACCAGAAAGTAGTGGGAGTAACAACCACGCCCTACTTCTGGGGTCGAAACGCGTTCGAAGGCCCTCTTGGCCAAGAGGGCCGCAACCTCCTTCTGAAGAAGCACCAAGTGATCCCCTGACATGCAGTGGCATTGAGGTGGCATGGCTGGGGGAGTGGTCACGAAGGGGAGGGAGTAGCCCCTTCGGACAATGTCCAAGACCCACTTGTCCGAGGTGATGGCACACCAGTGGGGAAGGTGATGGCGGACCCTGCCTCCTACTGGCGTGCTGTGGACCTGAAAGGACTAGTAGGGCTTGGAGGCCGCGGACGGGGGTGGTGGCCTGACCCGCACGCTGGTTACCCGACCCGCCTTGGCGGGAGCCACGTCCTCGACCACGCGTAGACGCCTGCTGCGTGGGCCGGTGGGTGGGCAGCGGACGTGACTGGGCGCCCCTTCCGTGGCCACGAAAGGGGCAAAAAGCAGACTGTTGCGGAGGGCGCACAGCAGAAAAAGAAGAACTGACGTCGGCGCGCAGGGGCGGCGTCTAAGTACTGCCCGCGACGTCATTCCGGCGATCCCGACGGACGCGGGGCCGCCTACCGACGCGCAAGGGTACTGCTACGCAAAACTTTCCGGATCAGCCTGACTCCTGGGGGTATTCTAAGGTAAGGAATCTGTCACTAACGTGTCTCTTTCAGATATACTCATCTCGGACACTACGACCTTTGGGGTTTTCTATGAAAAGTGTGGTTGTGTTGAAGCACAAGTTACTAACTTGTGTAACGATATATCTGTAAGAGACAGTAGTTAGTGATAGATTCCTTACCTTAGAATATCCCCAGGCGTCAGGCTGGATCCGGAAAGTTTTGCGTAGCAGTACCCTTGCGCGTCGGTAGGCGGCGTCGTGCGGCTCCGCGTCCGTCGTCGGCGTCGTGATCGCCGGGATGACGTCGCGGGCAGTACTTAGACGCCGCCCCTGCGCGCTGACGTCAGTTCTGTACACGACTTTCCGCGCCAGGAACGCAGAGCCATGCAAGAAGCTGACACAGGTGTCTGAAAAATACTAGGGCCCTGAAAGGGATGTCCTTAACCCTAGAAATCAGTTCGCAGAACGGGGAGGATGGGTGGGCGGTAGGAATCTATCACTAACTACTGTCTCTTACAGATATATCGTTACACAAGTTAGTAACTTGTGCATCTGAAAGAGACACGTTAGTGATAGATTCCTTACCTTAGAATAGATACCCCAGCAATACCAACCCCGGTGGTGGGTCTGCGAACAAAGATCAGACAAGGAAGTCCTGGAGGACAGAACGGCCAAAGAAGCCGTCCCTCCGGACCTGACTGTCAAGGCAGTAATGCTTAGTAAACGTGTGCAGCGAGGCCCACGTAGCTGCCTGACAGATAACCGGCAGCGGAACACCGCGGCCCAAGGCCGTGGTAGCAGCCGTTGCCCTGGTGGAATGGGCACGCAGCCCAACAGGAGGCTCCTTCTTAGCCAAAGAATAGCAGGTCTTGATGCACAAGGTAACCCAGCGGGAGATGGTCCTCTTGTGCACCGCCCGACCTTTTTGGCGCCCACGTAGCCAACAAAGAGCTGGTCATCCACCCGGAAGTGTTTGGTGCGGTCGATATAGAAGGAGAGCGCACGTTTCGGGTCCAGACGGTGGAGCCTCTCTTCCTCTCTGGAAGGATGCGGAGGCGGAAAGAAGGTGGGCAAAGTGATGGTCTGCCCAATGTGGAAAGCAGTAACCACCTTTGGCAAGAAGGACGGACGCGTCCGAAGAACAACCTTGTCTGGATGAACAGACAGAAAGGGAGGTTTGCAAGAAAGAGCCTGGAGCTCACTCACCCGCCGAGCGGAGGTGATGGCCACCAGAAAGGCCGCCTTTAGAGTCAGAAGACGAAGAGGACAGTTATGCAGAGGCTCAAAGGGAGCGCACATTAAAAGGTAAGAACCAAGTTCAAGTCCCACTGAGGCATTACAAACGGAACAGGAGGGAAGAGGTGAGTAATGCCTTTTAAGAACCTGTTAACAACAGGGGACTTGAAAAGGGAGGGCTGATCAGGGAGCCTGAGGAAGGCCGAGATAGCACAAAGATAACCCTTGATGGTACCCAGGGCAGAACCCTGTTGGGCCAGAGAGAGAAGGAACAGAAGGACCTCAGAAAGAGGGGCAGAAAGGGGATCCACAGCCTTTGCTGTGCACCATGCCACAAATTTGTTCCACCTGCAGGCGTATACCACCTTAGTGGAGGGACGCCTGGCTGCCAGAATCACAACACAAACTTCGGGAGGCAAGTCGAAAGGAATCAACTGCCGCCGCTCAATCTCCACGCAAGCAGGTGTAGACTGGACAGGTTCGGGTGGAGGACCGTCCCCTGCTGCTGCGACAGAAGATCCTCCCGAAGAGGCAGACGGATCGGGGGATCTATGCTCATATTGAGTAGCTCGGGATACCAAACTCTTCGAGCCCAGTCCGGAGCCACAAGAATGACTTGGGCCCGGTCGTGCCGAATCTTCTTCAACACTCTGGGTAGAAGTGGTATAGGCGGAAAGGCGTACAACAGACCGCAACTCCACTCGCGACAAAAGCGTCGCCGAGCGAGTGCCGCCTTGGAAATTCCAACGCGCAGAACTGATGACATTGCGCGTTCTCTTCGATGGCGAATAGATCTAACCAAGGCTCTCCCCACTGTAGAAAGAGTCCTTGCGCCACTTCCGAGTGAAGACGCCATTCGTGATCCATCATGCACCTGCGGCTGAGTTCGTCCGCCCTGGCGTTCAGAGAACCTGCCAGGTGTTGAACCATCAGGAACATGCCCTGATGTTCCAGCCATGTCCAGAGGCGCAGAGCCTCCTGACAAAGGGTCCAAGACCCCACCCCGCCCTGTTTGTTGCAGTACCACATGGCGGTGGTGTTGTCTGTGAACACCTGCACTACCTTCCCTTTGACAGAGGGAAGGAATGCCTTGAGTGCAAGCCGGATCGCCCGGAGCTCCAGAAGGTTGATATGGAGCCGGGACTCCGCCGGAGACCAGAGGCCTCTGATCTCCGCCTCTCCCATGTGACCGCCCCATCCCAGAAGGGACGCGTCCGTCACAACTGTATGCTCTGGCTGGGGAAGGGAGAGGGATCTGCCCATGACCCATTGCCGGTTCGAGAGCCACCACTGCAACTGTTTTGCAGTCCCCTCCGAGATCTGGACGTGATCGGACAGGTCGCCCTGGTGCTGCGCCCACTGGAACTTCAGGTCCCACTGCAAAGCCCGCATATGCCATCTGGCATGATTGACCAGCAGGATGCAGGAGGCCATGAGGCCCAGCAGCCTCAGGGTCATCCTTACCGAAACCCAGGATAAAGGCCGAAAGATCGGAATCATAGCCTGAATATCCCGGACTCGCCGTTCGGGAGGATAGGCCCGAAACTGCGTCGTGTCCAGAACTGCTCCGATGAAAAGGAGCTGTGGAGAAGGAATCAGATGCGACTTCGGCACATTGATGGAGAACCCCAGCGAGTGCAGGAGTTCGGCCGTAGTCTGGAGGTGGGAGACGACTGCCTGGGACGAGCCCGCCTTCAGCAGCCAGTCGTCGAGGTAGGGGAAGACTGAAACCCCTGCCCGGCGCAGATGAGCTGCGACCACCGCCATCACTTTCGTGAACACCCGAGGGGCACTGGTAAGGCCAAAGGGGAGCACGGTGAACTGAAAATGCTCGGGGCCTACCGTGAACCGAAGGTAACGCCGGTGGGCCGGCAGGACGGGGATGTGGAAATACGCGTCCTGCAAGTCCAACGCTACCAACCAGTCTCCTGGGTCGAGGGCAGTCAAGACCTGAGCTAGGGTGAGCATCTTGAACTTCTCCTTCCGGAGGAAGCGATTGACGTTCCGGAGGTCCAAGATAGGACGCATGTCCTCCTTGTCCCTTTTGGGCACCAGAAAGTAGTGGGAGTAGCAACCACGCCCTACTTCTGGGGTCGGAACATGCTCGATGGCCCTCTTGGTCAAGAGGGCCGTGACTTCCTTCTGTAGAAGCACCAAGTGATCCCCTGACATGCGGTGGAATTGAGGTGGCATGGCTGGGGGGTGGTCTCGAAGGGAGGGAGTAGCCCCTTCGGACAATGTCCAAGACCCACCTGTCCGAGGTGATGGTGCGCCAGTGGGGAAGGTGATGGCGGACCCTGCCCCCTACTGGCGTGCCGTGCACCTGAAAGGAGGGACTAGGAGGGCTTGGAGGCCGCGGACGGGTTGGAGGTGGTGGCCTGACCCGCACGCTGGTTGCCCGATCCGCCACGGCGGAATCCACGTCCTCGGCCACGCGAAGACGCCTGCTGCGCGGGCCGGTGGCTGGGCTGCTGACGTGAAGGGCGCCCCTACCGTGGCCACGATAGGGGCGAAAAGCAGAAGGCAGCGGAGGGCGTGTAGCAGAAAGGCCCAGGGACTTGGCAGTAGCCCGTGAGTCCTAAAGCGCTCCAACGCATGGTCTGCTTTGGACCCAAAAGACCGACTCCATCAAAGGGCATGTCCATGAGAGTATTCTGGACATCCCCTGAAAAACCAGTGGTTCTCAGCCAGGCGTGGCGGCGGAGCGCCACCGTCGTTGCAATCGACCTGCCCAGCGAGTCGGCGGTGTCAAGGCCACAACGGATAGTGTATTTGGCCGCATCCCTTCCTTCCGCAATGGCGCGGGAAAGCAGTGCCTGGACCTCCTCAGGGCACTGGGGCAAAACATCCGCCACCGAATCCCACAGAGAGTGGGTATAGCGGCCCAAAAGACAAGCGGTGTTAACGGACCGCAAGCCAGCACTGGAGGAAGAAAAACCTTTCTTCCCAAACTGATCCAGGCGTTTGGATTCCCTATCCGGAGGAGCGGTAGGGAAGGCGGTTTGGGAAGCGGAGGCTTGGACAACCAAGCTCTCAGGAGTGGGGTGGACAGAAAGAAACAGGGGGTCGCCCGGAGCGGGGCGATGGCGTCGTGACACGTTCCGATCCACAGGAGCCCCTGTGTTGGGCTTGGACCAGGCGCCCAAAGAACGTCTGTGAGGGCGTCGTTAAACGGCAGCACAGTCTCCGCAGAGGAGGCTGCCGGCTGAAGCACCTCTGTCAAGATGTTAGGCTTGACCGTCAAAGTAGGGAGCTGGAGACGTAAGGCCCCAGCAGCCCTACGCAACACCGTACCAAAATTGGCCCCCTCCTCCGTAGCCACGGGAGGAGACAGCATGCCAGTGTCAGGAGAAGTATCCAGACCACTGGCCTCCCTAGACTCTCTGTCCAGTCCTCATCATACTGACAGTTGCGAGTCAGAGGGTCATCAGACCCCTCCCAGTCCTCCTGGTCCTCCTCTGGTTCAAAATAAGGAGGAGGAGGGACATTTGGGACCCAAGGGCCCATCGGCGCCGGAGCCGGTGTCGAGCGACGTCGCTCCGGGTCCATGTCCGGAGCCGGAAGGAACTGGGGGACGACGCCGCCCGGAGCCCAGGGCGGCGTCGAGAACGGCACCGGAGACATCGGCGCCGGCGGAGGTGTCGTGAGGTCGACCGGCGTCGATGGGGGTTGTGGAGCCGGGATCGAGGCCGGGGCCGAAGCCGGAGCCGGGATCGAGGCTGGAGTCCCGGGCGACGCCGGGGCCGGAGCCGCCGGCGACGCCGGAGCAACCCCATCAGGGCCCGCGGGGCCCGAAGGCGCACCGGAGGGGCCTGAAGGCCCGAAGAGGCGGGCCATGGCCGACAGGAACTCCTGTACCTTGGCCGGATCCGCCCCGAACCCGGGAAGGGCGAGTATGACGGGGCGACTCCACAGGCAAGTCCGGGGCCGCGGGGCGGGGACGGTGCCGGGAGGGGCCTCAGCCGAGTCGCGAGACCGGCGAGGCGAAGTCCGAGAGCGACGATGCTTCTTGGACTTCTTGTGCTTAGACTTACCGGACGAAGAAGACTTCGACGCCGACGACCGGTGTGCACTCCGCGAGCGACCCCTGGACCTCTCACGCGACCGGGGCCTCCGTGGAGCCGAATGCCGGGCCTCGAGGAGCTTTCGAGACCGCTCTCGCAAAGCTTTCGGGTTGAGGGCCTGGCATTCGGGACAAGACTCGGTGTCGTGGCCTCGGCCGAGGCAGAAGAGACACTCCCAATGCGGGTCGGTGACGGACATCATCCGCGCACAGGCGCCGCATCGCTTGAAGCCGGGCATCCCTACGACACCTTAAAGATGGAAAAAACAGTGAAAAAATCACCAAAAAGTATGGTCAAAAATTGACCAGGGCACTGCTCTTCCCGGATCTGCGCTTGCTGGCGCGGAAAAGAAGAACTGACGTCAGCGCGCAGGGCGGCGTCTAAGTACTGCCCGCGACGTCATCCCGGCGATCACGACGCCGACGACGGACGCGGAGCCGCACGACGCCGCCTACCGACGCGCAAGGGTACTGCTACGCAAAACTTTCCGGATCCAGCCTGACGCCTGGGGATATTCTAAGGTAAGGAATCTATCACTAACGTGTCTCTTTCAGATAATCACATTTAGCCAATTCCCCCGCTGCCCACCGCCTTTGGTCCACCATAAGGGCAAAGGTGTCCCTACTCTGCCCCAATATATGTTATGTATTTTTGTAAAGCTTCAGGAAATTGGGACCGGGTCACCATGTACTGTAATGGTGGTTGCAACATTTTTCTCTGGATTAGATGGCTTGGTTCCACTGTACCGAAAGGGCCAACAAGGGGAAAACCCTCCCTCGATTATTCATTTTTTTTTATTTAGGATACCAGCTGCCCACACGTACCCAACTTGCTAACCCCTTCAAGCCCAACCCTAATACCTCTTTAATCACTAATAACACTAAAACAGCTGAACAGATTTACACCAAATCACAAAATGTATGCAGAATAAAATCCTAATGTTTTGCCAAAATTTAGTAGAATTCCGTGCAGCCGGTTTTTCTGTATCAGAGCGCAAAATTTCCTATGACAATTAGCATGGGAAATTGACTTATTGGGACCACCCCTTTTTTTTTCCACCCACGCCCACCCGCTTGAAAGATCAGCATAAAATGTTATAAGGAGGAAGGGTGGATGGCTTTTTTTTTTTGCCACGTTTTCTGCAGTTTTATCAAATGGCAGCAAAGTTATCAGCAAGACAAAAAACACTCTTGCTATGGAAACCTCTGTGTAGTTATAGTTAGGCCAGTCATGACCGCCCTTTCTCTAGAACTCTCGAGCCACATCTCTCTCTCTCTCGCGCTCTCTCTCGAGCCACATCTCTCTCTCGCGCTCTCTCTCGAGCCACATCTCTCGCTCTCGAGCCACATCTCTCGCTCTCGAGCCACATCTCTCTCGAGCCACATCTCGAGCCACATCTCTCTCGAGCCACATCTCTCGCGCTCTCTCTCGAGCCATCTCTCTCTCTCTCTCTCTCCCTCTCTCTCGAGCCATCTCTCTCCCTCTCTCTCGAGCCATCTCTCTCTCTCGAGCCACCTCTCTCTCTCGAGCCATCTCTCTCTCTCTCGAGCCATCTCTCTCTCTCTCGAGCCATCTCTCTCTCTCTCTCTCTCTCTCGAGCCATCTCTCTCTCGAGCCATCTCTCTCTCTCTCTCTCGAGCCATCTCTCTCGAGCCACATCTCTCTCTCTCTCGAGCCACATCTCTCTCTCTCTCGAGCCACATCTCTCTCTCTCTCGAGCCACATCTCTCTCTCTCTCGAGCCACATCTCTCTCGAGCCACATCTCTCTCTCTCTCGAGCCACATCTCTCTCTCTCGCGCTCTCTCGAGCCACATCTCTCTCTCGCGCTCTCTCTCGCGCCACATCTCTCTCGCGCTCTCTCGCGCCACATCTCTCTCTCGCGCTCTCTCGCGCCACATCTCTCTCTCGCGCTCTCTCGCGCCACATCTCTCTCTTTCGAGCCACATCTCTCTCTCGCGCTCTCTCTCGAGCCATCTCTCTCTCTCGAGCCATCTCTCTCTCGAGCCATCTCTCTCTCTCGAGCCATCTCTCTCTCTCGAGCCATCTCTCTCTCTCGAGCCATCTCTCTCTCTCGAGCCATCTCTCTCTCTCTCGAGCCATCTCTCTCTCTCTCGAGCCATCTCTCTCTCTCTCGAGCCACATCTCTCTCTCGCGCTCTCTCTCTCGCCACATCTCTCTCTCGCCACATCTCTCTCTCGCCACATCTCTCTCTCGCCACATCTCTCTCTCTCGCCACATCTCTCTCTCTCGCCACATCTCTCTCTCTCGCCACATCTCTCTCTCTCGCCACATCTCTCTCTCTCGCCACATCTCTCTCTCGCGCGCTCTCTCTCGAGCCACATCTCTCTCTCTCTCGAGCCACATCTCTCTCTCTCTCGAGCCACATCTCTCTCTCTCTCGAGCCACATCTCTCTCTCTCTCTCTCTCTCTCGAGCCATCTCTCTCTCTCTCTCTCTCGAGCCATCTCTCTCTCTCTCTCTCTCGAGCCATCTCTCTCTCTCTCTCTCGAGCCATCTCTCTCTCTCGAGCCATCTCTCTCTCTCGAGCCATCTCTCTCTCTCGAGCCATCTCTCTCTCTCGAGCCATCTCTCTCTCTCGAGCCATCTCTCTCTCCCTCTCGAGATCTCTCTTTCGAGCCACATCTCTCTCTCGCGCTCTCTCTCGAGCCATCTCTCTCTCTCGAGCCATCTCTCTCTCTCGAGCCATCTCTCTCTCTCTCGAGCCATCTCTCTCTCTCTCGAGCCATCTCTCTCTCTCTCGCGCCATCTCTCTCTCTCTCTCGCCATCTCTCTCTCTCTCTCGCCATCTCTCTCTCTCTCTCGCCACATCTCTCTCTCGCCACATCTCTCTCTCGCCACATCTCTCTCTCGCCACATCTCTCTCTCGCCACATCTCTCTCGCCACATCTCTCTCGCCACATCTCTCTCTCTCGCGCGCTCTCTCTCGAGCCACATCTCTCTCTCTCGAGCCACATCTCTCTCTCTCGAGCCACATCTCTCTCTCTCGAGCCACATCTCTCTCTCTCGAGCCATCTCTCTCTCTCTCTCTCGAGCCATCTCTCTCTCTCTCTCTCGACCCATCTCTCTCTCTCTCTCTCTCTCGAGCCATCTCTCTCTCTCGAGCCATCTCTCTCTCTCGAGCCATCTCTCTCTCGAGCCATCTCTCTCTCGAGCCATCTCTCTCTCGAGCCATCTCTCTCTCGAGCCATCTCTCTCTCCCTCTCGAGAGCTCTCTTTCGAGCCACATCTCTCTCTCTCGCGCGCTCTCTCTCGAGCCATCTCTCTCTCTCGAGCCATCTCTCTCTCTCGAGCCATCTCTCTCTCTCTCGAGCCATCTCTCTCTCTCTCGAGCCATCTCTCTCTCTCTCGAGCCATCTCTCTCTCTCTCGAGCCATCTCTCTCGAGCCATCT
>CAWUFW010016393.1:202500-235000 GCA_963921515.1 Calotriton arnoldi | reverse complement strand
CCACATCTCTCTCTCGCGCTCTCTCTCGAGCCACATCTCTCTCGCGCTCTCTCTCGCGCCACATCTCTCTCGCGCTCTCTCTCGCGCCACATCTCTCGCGCTCTCTCGCGCGCGCTCTCTCGCTCTCTCTCGCGCCACATCTCTCTCTCTCGCTCTCTCTCTCTCGAGCCATCTCTCTCTCTCTCTCGAGCCATCTCTCTCTCTCTCTCTCTCGAGCCATCTCTCTCTCTCTCTCTCTCGAGCCATCTCTCTCGCTCTCTCTCGAGCCATCCCTCTCTCGCTCGAGCCATCTCTCTCTCGAGCCATCCCTCTCTCGAGCCACATCTCTCTCTCGCGCCACATCTCTCTCTCGCGCCACATCTCTCTCTCGCGCGCTCTCTCTCGCGCCACATCTCTCTCTCGCGCGCTCTCTCTCGAGCCACATCTCTCTCTCTCTCTCTCGAGCCATCTCTCGCTCTCTCGAGCCATCTCTCGCTCTCTCTCGAGCCATCTCTCTCTCGCTCTCTCGAGCCATCCCTCTCTCTCGAGCCACATCTCTCTCGCGAGCCACATCTCTCTCGCGAGCCACATCTCTCTCGCGAGCCACATCTCTTGCGCCACATCTCTCTCGCGAGCCACATCTCTCTCGCGAGCCACATCTCTCTCGCGAGCCACATCTCTTGCGCCACATCTCTCTCGCGCTCTCTCGAGCTATCTCTCTCTCTCTCGAGCCATCTCTCTCTCGCCACATCTCTCTCTCTCGAGCCACATCTCTCTCTCTCTCTCGAGCCACATCTCTCTCTCTCTCTCGAGCTCTCTCTCGAGCCACATCTCTCTCTCTCTCTCGAGCTCTCTCTCGAGCCACATCTCTCTCTCTCGCGCTCTCTCTCGAGCCACATCTCTCTCTCTCGCGCTCTCTCTCTCGAGCTCTCTCTCGAGCCACATCTCTCTCTCTCGAGCTCTCTCTCGAGCCACATCTCTCTCTCTCTCTCTCGAGCCATCTCTCTCTCTCGAGCCATCTCTCTCTCTCGAGCCATCTCTCTCTCTCTCTCGAGCCATCTCTCTCTCTCTCTCTCTCTCGCGCCACATCTCTCTCTCTCTCTCTCTCTCTCTCTAGCCATCTCTCTCTCTCTAGCCATCTCTCTCTCTCTAGCCATCTCTCTCTCTCTAGCCATCTCTCTCTCTCTAGCCATCTCTCTCTCTCGAGCCATCTCTCTCTCTCTCTCGAGCCACATCTCTCTCGAGCCACATCTCTCTCGAGCCACATCTCTCTCGAGCCACATCTCTCTCGAGCCACATCTCTCTCGAGCCACATCTCTCTCGAGCCACATCTCTCTCGAGCCACATCTCTCTCGAGCCACATCTCTCTCGAGCCACATCTCTCTCGAGCCACATCTCTCTCGAGCCACTTCTCTCTCGAGCCACTTCTCTCTCGAGCCACTTCTCTCGAGCCACTCTCTCTCGAGCCACTTCTCTCTCGAGCCACTTCTCTCTCGAGCCACTTCTCTCTCTCGAGCCACTTCTCTCTCGAGCCACTTCTCTCTCGAGCCACTTCTCTCTCGAGCCACTCTCTCTCTCGAGCCACTTCTCTCTCGAGCCACTCTCTCTCTCGAGCGCCACTTCTCTCTCGAGCCACTTCTCTCTCGAGCCACTCCTCTCTCTCGAGCCACTTCTCTCTCGAGCCACTTCTCTCTCTCGAGCCACTTCTCTCTCGAGCCACTTCTCTCTCGAGCCACTTCTCTCTCGAGCCACTTCTCTCTCGAGCCACTTCTCTCTCGAGCCACTTCTCTCTCGAGCCACTTCTCTCTCGAGCCACTTCTCTCTCGAGCCACTCCTCTCGGCACTCTCTCTCGAGCCACTTCTCTCTCGAGCCACTTCTCTCTCGAGCCACTCTCCTCTCGAGCCACTTCTCTCTCGAGCCACTTCTCTCTCGAGCCACTTCTCTCTCGAGCCACTTCTCTCTCGAGCCACTTCTCTCTCGAGCCACTTCTCTCTCGAGCCACTTCTCTCTCGAGCCACTTCTCTCTCGAGCCACTTCTCTCTCGAGCCACTTCTCTCTCGAGCCACTTCTCTCTCGAGCCACTTCTCTCTCGAGCCACTTCTCTCTCGAGCCACTTCTCTCTCGAGCCACTTCTCTCTCGAGCCACTTCTCTCTCGAGCCACTTCTCTCTCGAGCCACTTCTCTCTCGAGCCACTTCTCTCTCGAGCCACTTCTCTCTCGAGCCACTTCTCTCTCGAGCCACTTCTCTCTCGAGCCACTTCTCTCTCGAGCCACTTCTCTCTCGAGCCACTTCTCTCTCGAGCCACTTCTCTCTCGAGCCACTTCTCTCTCTCCCGAGCCACTTCTCTCTCTCCCGAGCCACTTCTCTCTCTCCCGAGCCACTTCTCTCTCTCCCGAGCCACATCTCTCTCTCCCGAGCCACATCTCTCTCTCTCTCTCGAGCCATCTCTCTCTCTCTCGAGCCATCTCTCTCTCTCTCGAGCCACCTCTCTCTCTCGAGCCACCTCTCTCTCTCTCGAGCCACCTCTCTCTCTCTCGAGCCACCTCTCTCTCTCTCGAGCCACATCTCTCTCTCTCTCGAGCCACATCTCTCTCTCTCGAGCCACATCTCTCTCTCTCGAGCCACATCTCTCTCTCTCTCTCGAGCCACATCTCTCTCTCGAGCCACATCTCTCTCTCTCGAGCCACATCTCTCTCTCTCGAGCCACATCTCTCTCTCTCGAGCCACATCTCTCTCTCTCGAGCCACATCTCTCTCTCTCGAGCCACATCTCTCTCTCTCGAGCCACATCTCTCTCTCGAGCCACATCTCTCTCTCTCGAGCCACATCTCTCTCTCTCGAGCCACATCTCTCTCTCTCGAGCCACATCTCTCTCTCTTGAGCCACATCCCTCTCTCTCGAGCCACATCCCTCTCTCTCGAGCCACATCCCTCTCTCTCGAGCCACATCCCTCTCTCTCGAGCCACATCCCTCTCTCTCGAGCCACATCCCTCTCTCTCTCGAGCCACATCTCTCTCGAGCCACATCTCTCTCTCTCGCGCTCTCTCTCGAGCCACATCTCTCTCTCGAGCCACATCTCTCTCTCGCGCTCTCTCACGCCACATCTCTCTCGCGCCACATATCTCTCTCTCTCGAGCCATCTCTCTCTCTCTCGAGCCATCTCTCTCTCTCTCGAGCCATCTCTCTCTCTCTCTCGAGCCATCTCTCTCTCTCTCGAGCCATCTCTCTCTCTCTCTCGAGCCATCTCTCTCTCTCTCTCGAGCCATCTCTCTCTCTCTCTCGAGCCATCTCTCTCTCTCTCTCGAGCCATCTCTCTCTCTCTCTCGAGCCATCTCTCTCTCTAGCCATCTCTCTCTCTCTCTCGAGCCATCTCTCTCTCTCTCTCTCGAGCCATCTCTCTCTCTCTCGAGCCACATCTCTCTCTTTCGAGCCACATCTCTCTCTCGCGCTCTCTCTCGAGCCATCTCTCTCTCTCTCGAGCCATCTCTCTCTCGAGCCATCTCTCTCTCGAGCCATCTCTCTCTCTCTCGAGCCATCTCTCTCTCTCTCGAGCCATCTCTCTCTCTCGAGCCATCTCTCTCTCTCTCGAGCCATCATCTCTCTCTCTCGAGCCACATCTCTCTCGCCACATCTCTCTCTCGCGCTCTCTCTCTCGCCACATCTCTCTCTCGCCACATCTCTCTCTCGCCACATCTCTCTCTCTCGCCACATCTCTCTCTCTCGCCACATCTCTCTCTCTCGCCACATCTCTCTCTCTCGCCACATCTCTCTCTCTCGCCACATCTCTCTCTCTCGCCACATCTCTCTCTCTCGCCACATCTCTCTCTCTCGCGCGCTCTCTCTCGAGCCACATCTCTCTCTCTCGAGCCACATCTCTCTCTCTCTCGAGCCACATCTCTCTCTCTCGAGCCATCTCTCTCTCTCGAGCCATCTCTCTCTCGAGCCATCTCTCTCTCTCTCTCTCGAGCCATCTCTCTCTCTCTCTCTCTCTCGAGCCATCTCTCTCGAGCCATCTCTCTCTCTCGAGCCATCTCTCTCTCTCGAGCCATCTCTCTCTCTCGAGCCATCTCTCTCTCTCGAGCCATCTCTCTCTCTCGAGCCATCTCTCTCTCCCTCTCGAGATCTCTTTCGAGCCACATCTCTCTCTCGCGCTCTCTCTCGAGCCATCTCTCTCTCTCGAGCCATCTCTCTCTCTCGAGCCATCTCTCTCTCTCGAGCCATCTCTCTCTCTCTCGAGCCACCTCTCTCTCTCTCGAGCCACCTCTCTCTCTCGCCACATCTCTCTCTCGCCACATCTCTCTCTCGCCACATCTCTCTCTCGCCACATCTCTCTCTCTCGCCACATCTCTCTCTCTCGCCACATCTCTCTCTCTCGCCACATCTCTCTCTCTCGCGCGCTCTCTCTCGAGCCACATCTCTCTCTCGAGCCACATCTCTCTCTCGAGCCACATCTCTCTCTCTCTCGAGCCACATCTCTCTCTCGAGCCACATCTCTCTCTCTCTCGAGCCACATCTCTCTCTCTCGAGCCATCTCTCTCTCTCTCTCTCGACCCATCTCTCTCTCTCTCTCTCGACCCATCTCTCTCTCTCTCTCTCGAGCCATCTCTCTCTCTCGAGCCATCTCTCTCTCTCGAGCCATCTCTCTCTCTCGAGCCATCTCTCTCTCCCTCTCGAGAGCTCTCTTTCGAGCCACATCTCTCTCTCTCGCGCTCTCTCGAGCCATCTCTCTCTCTCGAGCCATCTCTCTCTCTCGAGCCATCTCTCTCTCTCGAGCCATCTCTCTCTCTCTCGAGCCATCTCTCTCTCTCTCGAGCCATCTCTCTCTCTCGAGCCATCTCTCTCGAGCCATCTCTCTCTCTCTCTCGAGCCACCTCTCTCTCTCTCTCTCTCGCCACCTCTCTCTCTCGAGCCACATCTCTCTCTTGAGAAGCCACATCTCTCTCTTGAGAAGCCACATCTCTCTCTTGAGAAGCCACATCTCTCTCTTGAGAAGCCACATCTCTCTCGAGAAGCCACATCTCTCTCTCGAGAAGCCACATCTCTCTCTCGAGAAGCCACATCTCTCTCTCGAGAAGCCACATCTCTCTCTCGAGAAGCCACATCTCTCTCTCGAGCCACATCTCTCTCTCGAGCCACATCTCTCTCTCTCGAGCCACATCTCTCTCTCTCGCGCTCTCTCTCGAGCCACATCTCTCGCGCTCTCTCGAGCCACATCTCTCTCGCGCTCTCTCTCGAGCCACATCTCTCTCGCGCTCTCTCTCGAGCCACATCTCTCTCTCGCGCTCTCTCTCGAGCCACATCTCTCTCTCGCGCTCTCTCTCTCGCCACATCTCTCTCTCGCGCTCTCTCTCGCGCCACATCTCTCGAGCCACCTCTCTCTGGAGCCATCTCTCTCTGGAGCCATCTCTCTCTGGAGCCATCTCTCTCTGGAGCCATCTCTCTCTGGAGCCATCTCTCTCTGGAGCCATCTCTCTCTCTCGCGCCACATCTCTCGCGCTCTCTCTCGAGCCATCTCTCTCTCTCGAGCCACATCTCTCTCTCTCTCGAGCCACATCTCTCTCGCGCCACATCTCTCACGCGCTCTCTCTCTCGAGCCACATCTTTCTCGCGCTCTCTCTCTCTCTCGCGCCACATCTCTCTCTCTCTCTCTCGAGCCACATCTCTCTCGAGCCACCTCTCTCTCTCGAGCCACATCTCTCTCTCTCTCTCTCTCGAGCCACATCTCTCTCTCTCTCTCTCTCGAGCCACATCTCTCTCTCTCTCTCTCTCTCTCTCTCGCCACATCTCTCTCTCTCTCTCTCTCTCTCGAGCCACATCTCTCTCTCGCGCTCTCTCTCTCTCGAGCCACATCTCTCTCTCGCGCTCTCTCTCGAGCCACATCTCTCTCGCGCTCTCTCTCTCGAGCCACATCTCTCTCGCGCTCTCTCTCTCGAGCCACATCTCTCTCGAGCCACATCTCTCTCGAGCCACATCTCTCTCGAGCCACATCTCTCGCGCTCTCTCTCGAGCCACATCTCTCGCTCTCTCGAGCCACATCTCTCGCGCTCTCGAGCCACATCTCTCGCGCTCTCGAGCCACATCTCTCTCGCTCTCGCGCGCTCTCTCTCGAGCCACATCTCTCTCTCGAGCCACATCTCTCGCGCTCTCTCTCGAGCCACATCTCTCGCGCTCTCTCTCGAGCCACATCTCTCGCGCTCTCTCTCGAGCCACATCTCCCGCGCTCTCTCTCGAGCCACATCTCTCGCGCTCTCTCTCGAGCCACATCTCTCTCGAGCGCTCTCTCTCGCGCTCTCTCTCGAGCCACATCTCTCTCGGCCCTCTCTCGAGCCACACTCTCTCGCTCTCTCTCGAGCCACATCCTCTCTCTCGAGCCATCTCTCTCTCTCTCTCGAGCCACATCTCTCTCTCTCTCTCTCTCTCGAGCCATCTCTCTCCTCTCTCTCTCGAGCCACATCTCTCGCCTCTCTCTCGAGCCATCTCTCTCTCTCTCTCTCTCGAGCCACATCTCTCTCTCGAGCCACATCTCTCTCTCGAGCCACATCTCTCTCGAGCCACATTTCTCTCGAGCCACATCTCTCGCGCTCTCTCGAGCCACATCTCTCTCGCGCTCTCTCGAGCCACATCTCTCGCGCTCTCTCTCGAGCCACATCTCTCGCGCTCTCTCTCGAGCCACATCTCTCGCGCTCTCTCTCGAGCCACATCTCTCTCGCGCCCTCTCTCTCGCGCCCTCTCTCGAGCCACATCTCTCTCGCTCTCTCTCGAGCCACATCTCTCTCGCTCTCTCTCGAGCCACATCTCTCTCGCTCTCTCTCGAGCCACATCTCTCTCTCTCTCTCGAGCCACATCTCTCTCTCTCTCTCGAGCCACATCTCTCTCTCTCTCTCGAGCCACATCTCTCTCTCTCTCTCTCTCTCTCTCGAGCCACATCTCTCTCTCTCTCTCTCTCTCGAGCCACATCTCTCTCTCTCTCTCTCTCGAGCTCACATCTCTCTCTCTCGAGCCACATCTCTCTCTCGAGCCACATCTCTCTCTCGAGCCACATCTCTCCCTCGAGCCACATCTCTCCCTCGAGCCACATCTCTCCCTCGAGCCACATCTCTCTCTCGAGCCACATCTCTCTCTCGAGCCACATCTCTCTCTCGAGCCACATCTCTCTCTCGAGCCACATCTCTCTCTCGAGCCACATCTCTCTCTCGAGCCACATCTCTCTCTCGAGCCATCTCTCTCTCGAGCCATCTCTCTCTCGAGCCATCTCTCTCTCTCTCGAGCCACATCTCTCTCTCGCGCTCTCTCTCGAGCCATCTCTCTCTCTCGAGCCATCTCTCTCTCTCGAGCCATCTCTCTCTCTCGAGCCATCTCTCTCTCTCGAGCCATCTCTCTCTCTCGAGCCATCTCTCTCTCTCGAGCCATCTCTCTCTCTCGAGCCATCTCTCTCTCTCTCGAGCCATCTCTCTCTCTCTCGAGCCACATCTCTCTCTCGCGCTCTCTCTCTCGCCACATCTCTCTCTCGCCACATCTCTCTCTCTGCCACATCTCTCTCTCTCGCCACATCTCTCTCTCTCGCCACATCTCTCTCTCGCCACATCTCTCTCTCGCCACATCTCTCTCTCTCGCCACATCTCTCTCTCTCGCCACATCTCTCTCTCTCACACTCTCTCGCGCGCTCTCTCTCGAGCCACATCTCTCTCTCTCTCGAGCCACATCTCTCTCTCTCTCGAGCCACATCTCTCTCTCTCTCTCGAGCCACATCTCTCTCTCTCTCTCTCTCTCTCGAGCCATCTCTCTCTCTCTCTCTCTCTCTCGAGCCATCTCTCTCTCTCTCTCTCTCTCGAGCCATCTCTCTCTCTCTCTCTCGAGCCATCTCTCTCTCTCTCTCTCGAGCCATCTCTCTCTCTCGAGCCATCTCTCTCTCTCGAGCCATCTCTCTCTCTCGAGCCATCTCTCTCTCTCGAGCCATCTCTCTCTCTCGAGCCATCTCTCTCTCCCTCTCGAGATCTCTCTTTCGAGCCACATCTCTCTCTCGCGCTCTCTCTCGAGCCATCTCTCTCTCTCGAGCCATCTCTCTCTCTCGAGCCATCTCTCTCTCGAGCCATCTCTCTCTCTCGAGCCATCTCTCTCTCTCTCGAGCCATCTCTCTCTCTCGAGCCATCTCTCTCTCTCTCTCTCGCCATCTCTCTCTCTCTCTCGCCACATCTCTCTCTGCCACATCTCTCTCTGCACATCTCTCTCTCGCCACATCTCTCTCGCTCACATCTCTCTCGCCACATCTCTCTCGCCACATCTCTCTCGCCACATCTCTCTCTCTCGCCACATCTCTCTCTCTCGCCACATCTCTCTCTCTCGCCACATCTCTCTCTCTCGCCACATCTCTCTCTCTCGCGCGCTCTCTCTCGAGCCACATCTCTCTCTCTCGAGCCACATCTCTCTCTCTCGAGCCACATCTCTCTCTCTCGAGCCATCTCTCTCTCTCTCTCGAGCCATCTCTCTCTCTCTCTCTCTCGACCCATCTCTCTCTCTCTCTCTCTCTCGAGCCATCTCTCTCTCTCGAGCCATCTCTCTCTCTCGAGCCATCTCTCTCTCGAGCCATCTCTCTCTCGAGCCATCTCTCTCTCCCTCTCGAGAGCTCTTTCGAGCCACATCTCTCTCTCTCGCGCTCTCTCTCGAGCCATCTCTCTCTCTCGAGCCATCTCTCTCTCTCTCGAGCCATCTCTCTCTCTCGAGCCATCTCTCTCTCTCTCGAGCCATCTCTCTCTCTCGAGCCATCTCTCTCTCTCGAGCCATCTCTCTCGAGCCATCTCTCTCTCTCTCTCGAGCCACCTCTCTCTCTCTCTCGCCACCTCTCTCTCTCGAGCCACATCTCTCTCTCTCGAGAAGCCACATCTCTCTCGAGAAGCCACATCTCTCTCTCGAGAAGCTCACATCTCTCTCTCGAGAAGCCACATCTCTCTCTCGAGAAGCCACATCTCTCTCGAGAAGCCACATCTCTCTCTCTCGAAGCCACATCTCTCTCGAGAAGCCACATCTCTCGAGAGCCACATCTCTCTCGAGAAGCCACATCTCTCTCTCGAGAAGCCACATCTCTCTCTCGAGAAGCCACATCTCTCTCGAAGCCACATCTCTCTCTCGAGCCACATCTCTCTCTCTCGAGGCCACATCTCTCTCTCTCGCTCTCTCTCGAGCCACATCTCTCGCGCTCTCTCGAGCCACATCTCTCTCGCGCTCTCTCTCGAGCCACATCTCTCTCGCGTCTCTCTCGAGCCACATCTCTCTCTCGCGCTCTCTCTCGGAGCCACATCTCTCTCTCGCGCTCTCCTCGAGCCACATCTCTCTCTCGCTCTCTCTCGAGCCACATCTCTCTCTCGCGCTCTCTCTCTCGCCACATCTCTCTCTCGCGCTCTCTCTGGAGCCACCTCTCTCTGGAGCCATCTCTCTCTGGAGCCATCTCTCTCTGGAGCCATCTCTCTCTGGAGCCATCTCTCTCTGGAGCCATCTCTCTCTGGAGCCATCTCTCTCTGGAGCCATCTCTCTCTCTCCTCGCGCCACATCTCTCGCGTCTCTCTCGAGCCATCTCTCTCTCGAGCCACATCTCTCTCTCTCGAGCCACATCTCTCTCGCGCACATCTCTCACGCGCTCTCTCTCTCGAGCCACATCTTTCTCGCGCTCTCTCTCTCTCTCGCGCCACATCTCTCTCTCTCTCTCGCGCCACATCTCTCTCGCGCCACATCTCTCGCGCCATCTCTCTCGCGCCACATCTCTCTCTCTCTCTCTCTCGAGCCACATCTCTCTCTCTCTCGAGCCACATCTCTCTCTCTCTCTCTCTCTCTCGAGCCACATCTCTCTCTCGCGCTCTCTCTCGAGCCACATCTCTCTCTCGCGCTCTCTCTCTCTCGAGCCACATCTCTCTCTCGCGCTCTCTCTCGAGCCACATCTCTCGCGCTCTCTCTCTCGAGCCACATCTCTCTCGCGCTCTCTCTCTCGAGCCACATCTCTCGCGCTCTCTCGAGCCACATCTCTCTCGCGCTCTCTCGAGCCACATCTCTCTCGCGCTCTCTCTCGCGCTCTCTCTCGAGCCACATCTCTCTCTCGAGCCACATCTCTCTCGCGCTCTCTCTCTCGAGCCACATCTCTCGCGCTCTCTCTCGAGCCACATCTCTCTCTCGCGCTCTCTCTCGAGCCACATCTCTCTCTCTCGAGCCACATCTCTCTCTCTCGAGCCACATCTCTCTCTCTCGAGCCACATCTCTCTCTCTCGAGCCACATCTCTCTCTCTCGAGCCACATCTCTCTCTCGAGCCACATCTCTCTCGAGCCACATCTCTCTCTCGCGCTCTCTCTCTCGAGCCACATCTCTCTCTCGCGCTCTCTCTCTCGAGCCACATCTCTCTCTCGCGCTCTCTCTCGAGCCACATCTCTCTCTCTCGCTCTCTCTCTCGAGCCACATCTCTCTCTCTCTCGCGCTCTCTCTCGAGCCACATCTCTCTCTCGCGCGCTCTCTCTCGAGCCACATCTCTCTCGAGCGCTCTCTCTCTCGAGCCATCTCTCTCTCGAGCCATCTCTCTCTCGAGCCATCTCTCTCTCGAGCCATCTCTCTCTCGAGCCATCTCTCTCTCTCGAGCCACATCTCTCGCGCTCTCTCTCGAGCCACATCTCTCGCGCTCTCTCTCGAGCCATCTCTCTCTCTCTCTCTCGAGCCATCTCTCTCTCTCTCTCTCTCTCTCTCGCCACATCTCTCTCTCTCGAGCCACATCTCTCGCGCTCTCTCTCAAGCCACATCTCTCGCGCTCTCTCTCTCTCTCGAGCCACATCTCTCTCGCGCCCTCTCTCTCGCGCCCTCTCTCGAGCCACATCTCTCTCGCGCTCTCTCGAGCCACATCTCTCTCTCTCTCTCTCTCGCGCTCTATCCCTCTCTCTCTCTCTCTCTCTCCAAATCACTCTCTCTCTCTCTCTCTCTCTCTCGCCACATCCCTCTCTCTCTCTCTCTCTCTCTCTCGCGCCACATCCCTCTCTCTCTCTCTCTCTCTCTCGCGCCACATCACTCTCTCTCTCTCTCTCTCTCGCCTCTCTCTCTCTCTCTCTCTCTCGCCACATCTCTCTCTCTCTCTCTCTCTCGAGCCATCTCTCTCTCGAGCCATCTCTCTCTCGAGCCATCTCTCTCTCGAGCCATCTCTCTCTCGAGCCATCTCTCTCTCGAGCCATCTCTCTCTCTCGAGCCACATCTCTCGCGCTCTCTCTCGAGCCACATCTCTCGCTCTCTCTCGAGCCATCTCTCTCTCTCTCTCGAGCCATCTCTCTCTCTCTCTCTCTCTCGCTCACATCTCTCTCTCTCGAGCCACATCTCTCTCTCGAGCCACATCTCTCGCGCTCTCTCTCAAGCCACATCTCTCGCGCTCGTCTCTCTCTCTGAGCTACATCTCTCGCGTCTCTCTCTCGAGCCACATCTCTCTCGCGCTCTCTCTCGCTTCTCTCGAGGCACATCTCTCGCGTCTCTCTCGAGCTCACATCTCTCTCTCTCTCGCTATCTATCCTCTCTCTCTCTCTCTACATCTCCTCTCTCTCTCTCTCTCGCGCCACATCCTCTCTCTCTCTCTCTCTCTCTGCGCCACATCTCTCTCTCTCTCTCTCTCTCTCTCTCGCGCTCATCATCTCTCTCTCTCTCTCTCTCTCTCTCTCTCTCTCTCTCGCTCTATCTCTCTCTCTCTCTCTCTCTCTCTCTCTCTCTCTCTCTGAGCCTACTCTCTCTCTCTCTCTCTCTCTCTCTCTCTGAGCCATCTCTCTCTCTCTCTCGAGCCACTCTCTCTCTCTCTCTCTCTCTCGAGCCACTCTCTCTCTCTCCTCTCTCTCTCGAGCCACCTCTCTCTCTCTCTCTCTCGAGCCACCTCTCTCTCTCTCTCTCTCTCTCTCGAGCCACCTCTCTCTCTCTCTCTCTCGAGCCACATCTCTCTCTCTCTCTCTAGAGCCACATCTCTCTCTCTCTCTCTCTCTCTCGAGCCACATCTCTCTCTCTCTCTCTCGTCCATCACTCTCTCTCTCTCTCGAGCCACATCTCTCTCTCTCTCTCGAGCCACATCTCTCTCTCCCATCTCTCTCTCGAGCCACATCTCTCTCTCTCGAGCCACATCTCTCTCTCTCTGAGCCACATCTCTCTCTCTCTCTCTCGAGCCACATCTCTCTCGGCCACATCTCTCTCTCGAGCCATCATCTCTCTCGAGCCACATCTCTCTCGAGCCACATCTCTCTCTCGAGCCACATCTCTCTCTCGAGCCACATCTCTCTCTCGAGCCACATCTCTCTCTCGAGCCACATCTCTCTCTCGAGCCATCTCTCTCTCGAGCCATCTCTCTCTCTCGAGCCATCTCTCTCTCGAGCCATCTCTCTCTCGAGCCATCTCTCTCTCTCGAGCCATCTCTCTCTCGAGCCATCTCTCTCTCGAGCCATCTCTCTCTCGAGCCATCTCTCTCTCGAGCCATCTCTCTCTCGGAGCCATCTCTCTCGACATCTCTCGAGCCATCTCTCTCTCTGAGCCATCTCTCTCTCGAGCCATCTCTCTCTCTCGAGCCATCTCTCTCTCTCGAGCCATCTTCTCTCTCGAGCCATCTCTCTCTCTCTCGAGCCATCTCTCTCTCTCTCGAGCCATCTCTCTCTCTCGAGCCATCTCTCTCGAGCCATCTCTCTCTCGAGCCATCTCTCTCTCGAGCCATCTCTCTCTCTCTCTCGAGCCATCTCTCTCTCTCTCTCGAGCCATCTCTCTCTCTCTCTCGAGCCACCTCTCTCTCTCTCTCGAGCCATCTCTCTCGAGCCACATCTCTCTCTCTCTCGAGCCATCTCTCTCGAGCCATCTCTCTCTCTCTCGAGCGCCATCTCTCTCTCTCTCTACGGCCATCTCTCTCTCTCTCTCTCGAGCCATCTCTCTTTCTCTCTCTCTCTCGAGTCCATCTCTCTCTCTCTCTCTCGCATCTCTCTCTCTCTCTCTCGAGCCACATCTCTCTCTCTCTCGAGCCACTCCCTCTCTCTCTCTCTCTCTCGAGCCACCTCTCTCTCTCTCTCCCGAGCCACCTCTCTCTCTCTCTCGAGCCACCTCTCTCTCTCTCTCTCCGAGCCATCCTCTCTCTCTCTCGAGCCATCTCTCTCTCTCGAGCCATCTCTCTCTCTCGAGCCATCTCTCTCTCGAGCCATCTCTCTCTCGAGGCCATCTCTCTCTCGAGCCATCTCTCTCTCTCTCAGAGCCATCTCTCTCTCTCGAGCCATCTCTCGAGCCCCATCTCTCTCTCTCTCGAGCCCCATCTCTCTCTCTCTCTCCGAGCCCCATCTCTCTCTCGAGGCCCCATCTCTCTCGAGCCATCTGCTCTCTCTAGAGCCATCTCGCTCTCTCTCGAGCCATCTCTCTCTCTCTCTCGAGCGCCATCTCTCTCTCGAGTCCATCTCTCTCTCTCTCGGGCCTCATCTCTCTCTCTCTCGAGTCCATCTCTCTCTCTCTCGGAGCCATCTCTCTCGAGCCACCTCTCTCTCTCTCTCGAGCCATCTCTCTCTCGAGCCATCTCTCTCTCTCTCGAGCCATCTCTCTCTCTCGAGCCACCTCTCTCTCTCTCGAGCCACCTCTCTCTCTCTCTCGAGCCATCTCTCTCGAGCCACATCTCTCTCTCTCGAGCCACCTCTCTCTCTCTCTCGAGCCACCCTCTCTCTCTCTCGAGCCACCTCTCTCTCTCTCTCTCGAGCCACCTCTCTCTCTCTCTCTCGAGCCATCTCTCTCTCTCGGCCATCTCTCTCTCTCTGAGCCATCTCTCTCTCTCTCGAGCCATCTCTCTCTCGAGCCATCTCTCTCGAGCCATCTCTCTCTCTCTGAGCCATCTCTCTCTCTGAGGCCATCTCTCTCTCGCGACCATCTCTCTCTCTCGAGCCATCTCTCTCTCTCGAGCCATCTCTCTCTCTCGAGCCATCTCTCTCTCTCGAGCCATCTCTCTCTCTCTCGAGCCATCTCTCTCTCTCGAGCCATCTCGCTCGAGCCATCTCTCTCTCTCTCGAGCCATGTCTCTCTCTCGAGCCATCTCTCTCTCTCTCTCGAGCCATCTCTCTCTCTCTCTCGAGCCATCTCTCTCTCTCTCGAGCCATCTCTCTCTCTCTCGAGCCATCTCTCTCTCTCTCTCGAGCCATCTCTCTCTCTCTCGAGCCATCTCTCTCTCTCTCGAGCCATCTCTCTCTCTCTCGAGCCATCTCTCTCTCTCTCGAGCCATCTCTCTCTCTCTCTCTCTCGAGCCATCTCTCTCTCTCTCTCTCTCGAGCCATCTCTCTCTCTCTCGCTCTCGTTGCCATCTCTCTCTCTCTCTCTCGAGGCCATCTCTCTCTCTCTCTCTCTCGAGGCACATCTCTCTCTCGAGCCATCTCTCTCTCTCTCTCTCTCGAGCCATCTCTCTCTCTCCCTCTCTCTCAGAGCCATCTCTCTCTCTCTCTCGAGCCACCCCTCTCTCTCTCTCGAGCCACCCCTCTCTCTCTCTCGAGCCACCCCTCTCTCTCTCTCGAGGCCACCCCTCTCTCTCTCTCGAGCCACCCTCTCTCTCTCTCTCTCGAGCCACCCCTCTCTCTCTCGAGCCACTCTCTCTCTCTCTCTCTCGAGCCACCTCCTCTCTCTCTCGAGCCACCTCTCTCTCTCTCTCTCGAGCCACCTCTCTCTCTCTCTCTCTGAGCCACCTCTCTCTCTCTCTCGAGCCACCTCTCTCTCTCTCTCGAGCGCCACCTCTCTCTCTCTCAGCCACCTCTCTCTCTCGAGGCCATCTCTCTCTCGAGCCATCTCTCTCTCTCGAGGCCATCTCTCTCTCTCGAGCCATCTCTCTCTCTCGAGCCATCTCTCTCTCTCGAGCCATCTCTCTCGAGCCCCATCTCTCTCTCTCGAGCCATCTCTCTCTCTCGAGCCACATCTCTCTCTCTCTCGAGGCCATCTCTCTCTCTCGAGCCATCTCTCTCTCTCGGAGCCATCTCTCTCTCTCTGCTCTCGAGCCATCTCTCTCTCTCTCGAGCCATCTCTCTCTCTCTCTGAGCCATCTCTCTCTCTCTCTCGCTCAGCCATCTCTCTCTCTCGAGCCATCTCTCTCTCTCTCGAGCCATCTCTCTCTCTCTCGGGCCATCTCTCTCTCTCTCGAGCCATCTCTCTCTCTCTCTCTCGGGCTCTATCTCTCTCTCTCTCTCTCAGAGCCATCTCTCTCTCTCTCTCTCTCTCGAGCCATCTCTCTCTCTCTCTCTCTCGGGCCACTCTCTCTCTCTCTCGAGCCATCTCTCTCTCTCTCTCGAGCCATCTCTCTCTCTCTCTCGAGCCATCTCTCTCTCTCTCTCTCTCTCGAGCCATCTCTCTCTCTCTCGAGCCATCTCTCTCTCTCTCGAGCCATCTCTCTCTCTCTCGAGCCACCTCTCTCTCGAGCCACCTCTCTCGAGCCACCTCTCTCTCTCTCTCTCGAGCCACCTCTCTCTCTCTCTCGAGCCACCTCTCTCTCTCTCTCTCTCTCTCGAGCCACCTCTCTCTCTCTCTCTCGAGCCACCTCTCTCTATCTCTCTCGAGCCATCTCTCTCTATCTCTCTCGAGCCATCTCTCTCTCTCGAGCCATCTCTCTCTCTCGAGCCATCTCTCTCTCGAGCCATCTCTCTCGAGCCATCTCTCTCGAGCCATCTCTCTCGAGCCATCTCTCTCGAGCCATCTCTCTCTCTCTCGAGCCATCTCGCTCGAGCCATCTCGCTCGAGCCATCTCTCTCTCTCTCGAGCCATGTCTCTCTCTCGAGCCATGTCTCTCTCTCGAGCCATGTCTCTCTCTCGAGCCATGTCTCTCTCTCGAGCCATGTCTCTCTCTCGAGCCATGTCTCTCTCTCGAGCCATGTCTCTCTCTCGAGCCATGTCTCTCTCTCGAGCCATCTCTCTCTCTCGAGCCATCTCTCTCTCTCGAGCCATCTCTCTCTCTCTCGAGCCGCCTCTCTCTCTCGCTCCGGCCACTCTCTCTCTCTCGTCGAGCCATCTCTCTCTCTCTCTCGGAGCCATCTCTCTCTCTCTCGGAGCCATCTCTCTCTCTCTCGAGCCATCTCTCTCTCCATCTCGCTCGAGCCATCTCTCTCTCGAGGCCATCTCTCTCTCCGAGCCATCTCCTCTCAGAGCCATCTCTCTCGAGCCATCTCTCTCGAGCCATCTCTCTCTCTCGAGCCATCTCTCTCTCTGAGGCCATCTCGCTCGCGAGCCATCTCTCTCTCTCTCCGAGCCATGCTCTCTCTCTCGAGGCCATGTCTCTCTCTCGAGCCATGCTCTCTCTCTCTCTCGAGCCATCTCTCTCTCTCTGCTCTCTCTGAGCCCATCTCTCTCTCTCTCAGCTCTCTCTCTCTCTCGAGTCCATCTCTCTCTCTCTCGAGGCCATCTCTCTCTCTCTCCTCGAGCCATCTCTCTCTCTCTCTCGCTCGCACCATCTCTCTCTCTCTCTCGAGCCATCTCTCTCTCTCTCTCTGAGCCATCTCTCTCTCTCTCTGAGCCCCATCTCTCTCTCTCTCGAGCCCCATCTCTCTCTCTCTGCGCCCCATCTCTCTCTCTCTGCGCCCGACCTCTCTCTCTACGAGCCCCATCTCTCTCTCTGGAGCCCCATCTCTCTCTCTCTCGAGCCCCATCTCTCTCGAGCCCCATCTCTCTCTCTCTCGAGCCCCATCTCTCTCGAGCCATCTCTCTCTCTCTCGAGCCATCTCTCTCTCTCTCGAGCCATCTCTCTCTCTCTCTCTCGAGCCCCATCTCTCTCTCGAGCCCCATCTCTCTCTCTCGAGCCCCACCTCTCTCTCGAGCCCCACCTCTCTCGAGCCCCACCTCCTCTCGAGCCCCACCTCTCTCGAGCCCCACTCTCTCTCGAGCCCACCTCTCTCTCGAGCCCCACCTCTCTCTCGAGCCCCACCTCTCTCCGAGCCCCACCTCTCTCTAGAGCCACCTCTCTCTCGAGGCCCCACCTCTCTCTCGAGCCACATCTCTCTCTCGAGGCCACATCTCTCTCTCTCTCGAGCCTATCTCTCTCTCTCTGGCCTCTCTCTCTCGAGCTCACCTCTCTCTCTCTCTCTGAGCCCCATCTCTCTCTCTCTCTCTCTCGAGCCATCTCTCTCTCTCTCGAGCCATCTCTCTCTCTCGAAGCCATCTCTCTCTCTCTCGAGAGCCATCTCTCTCTCTCTCTCGAGCCATCTCTCTCTCTCTCCGAGCCATCTCTCTCTCTCTCGAGCCATCTCTCTCTCTCGAGCCATCTCTCTCGAGCACCTCTCTCTCTCGAGCCATCTCTCTCTCGAGCCATCTCTCTCTCTCTCGAGCCATCTCTCTCTCTCGAGCCATCTCTCTCTCTCTCACGCCATCTCTCTCTCTCGAGCCATCTCTCTCTCTCCGAGCCATCTCTCTCTCCTCGAGCCATCTCTCTCTCTCGCCGCCATCTCTCTCTCTCGAGCCCCATCTCTCTCTCTCGAGCCCCATCTCTCTCTCTCGAGCCCCATCTCTCTCTCTCGAGCCCCACCTCTCTCTCGAGCCCCATCTCTCTCTCGAGCCCACTCCTCTCTCGAGCCCCATCTCTCTCGAGCCCCACCTCTCTCTCGAGCCCCACCTCTCTCGGGCCCCACCTCTCTCTCGAGCCCCATCTCTCTCTCGAGCCCCATCTCTCTCTCGAGGCCCCATCTCTCTCTCAGAGCCCCATCTCTCTCCGAGCCCCATCTCTCTCTGAGGCCCCATCTCTCTCGAGCCCCATCTCTCCCGAGCCCCATCTCTCTCTCTCGAGCCCCATCTCTCTCTCTCTCTGAGCTCCCATCTCTCTCTCTCTCGGAGGGCCCCATCTCTCTCTCTCGAGCCCATCTCTCTCCTTCTCTCTCGAGCCCCATCTCTCTCTCTCTCTCTCTCTCGAGCCCCACTCTCTCTCTCGAACCATTCTCTCTCTCTCACAGGCCCCATCTCTCTCTCTCTCTCGAGCCATCTCTCTCTCTCTCTCGAGCCATCTCTCTCTCTCTCGAGCCATCTCTCTCTCTCTCAGCGCCATCTCTCTCTCTCTCGAGCCATCTCTCTCTCTCGAGCCATCTCTCTCTCGAGCCATCTCTCTCTCTCTCGAGCCATCTCTCTCTCGCTCTCTCGAGCCATCTCTCTCTCTTCGAGCCATCTCTCTCTCGGCCATCTCTCTCTCGAGCCATCTCTCTCTCTCGAGGCCATCTCTCTCTCTCTCGGGCCATCTCTCTCTCTCGAGCCATCTCTCTCTCGAGCCATCATCTCTCTCTCGAGCCATCTCTCTCTCGGGCCATCCTCTCTCTTCGAGCCATCTCTCTCTCGAGACATCTCTCTCTCGAGCCATCTCTCTCTCTCGAGCCACTCTCTCTCTCTCTCGAGCCATCTCTCTCTCTCTCTCGGAGCCATCTCTCTCGCTCTCTCTCGAGCCATCTCTCTCGCTCTCTCTCGAGCCATCTCTCTCACTCTCTCTCTCTCGAGCCATCTTTCTCTCTCTCGAGCCATCTCTCCCTCTCTCTCTCTGAGCCATCTCTCTCTCTCTCAAGGCCATCTCTCTCTCTCTCTCTCGAGCCACTCCCTCTCTCTCGAGCGCATCTCTCTCTCTCGAGCCATCTCTCTCTCTCGAGCCATCTCTCTCTCGAGCCATCTCTCTCTCGAGTCTCATCTCTCTCTCGAGTCCATCTCTCTCTCGAGTCCATCTCTCTCTCTCTCTCTCTCTCGATCTCATCTCTCTCTCTGAGCGCCTCTCTCTCTCTCTCTCGAGCCATCTCTCTCTCTCTCTCTCGAGCCATCTCTCTCGATCTCTCTCTCGAGCCATCTCTCTCTCGAGTTTCATCTCTCTCGAGCCATCTCTTTGGATCTCTCTCGAGCCATCTCTCTCTCGAGCCTATCTCTCTCCCTCTCTCGAGCCATCTCTCTCTCTCGACCTCTCTCTCTCTCTCGGAGCCATCTCTCTCTCGGGCCATCTCTCTCTCGAGCCATCCTCTCTCTCTCTCTCTCTCGAGCCATCTCTCTCTCGAGCATCTCTCTCTCTCTCGAGCCATCTCTCTCTCTGAGCCATCTCTCCTCTCGAGCCATCTCTCTCTCTCAGAGCCATCTCTCTCTCTCGAGCCATCTCTCTCTCTCGACTCATCTCTCTCTCTCGAGGCCATCTCTCTCTCTCTCTCTCGAGCCATCCTCTCTCTCTCTCTCTCGAGGCCATCTCTCTCTCTCTCTCTCTCTCTCTCTCGAGGCCATCTCTCTCTCTCTCTCTCGAGCCATCTCTCTCTCTCTGACCACTCTCTCTCTCTCGAGCCATCTCTTCTCTCTCGAGCCATCTCTCTCTCTCGAGCCATCTCTCTCTCTCATCTCTCGAGCCATCTCTCTCTCTCCCTCTGCGAACCATCTCTCTCTCTCTCGAGCCACTCTCTCTCTCTCGAGCTACTCTCTCTCTCTCGAGCCATCTCTCTCTGAGCTCTCTCTCTCTCTTCGGGCCATGTCTCTCTCTCTCTCTGCCATACATCTCTCTCTCATTTCATCTCTCATCTCTCGACGCACATCTCTTCTCTCGCTCACATCTCTCTCATACACATCTCTCATGCGTCTCTCTGCACACATCTCTCTCTCTCTCGCCACATCTCTCTACATCTCTCGCGCGCCGATCTCTCTCTCGCATACATCTCTCTCTCTCTCTCGCCCCATCATCTCTCTCTGCTCTCATCGCTCTCTCTCTCTCGCCCCATTCTCTCTCTCTCTCTCGCCCCATCTCTCTCTCTCTCGAGCCCATCTCTCTCTCTCGAGCCCTCTCTCTCTCTCTCGGAGTCCCTCTCTCTCTCGAGTCTCTCTCTCACCCTCCTCTCTCTCTCTCTCTCTCTCTCGAGCCCTCTCTCTCTCTCTCGAGCCTCTCTCTCTCTCTCTCCACGAGTCTCTCTCTCTCTCTCTCGAGCCCTCTCTCTCTCTCTCGCCCTCTCTCTCTCTCTCGAGTCCCTCCCTCTCTCTCTCGAGTCTCTCTCTCTCTCTCTCTCTCGAGCTCCCTCCCTCTCTCTCGAGCCCTCCTCTCTCTCTCTCTCTCGAGCCCTCCTCCTCTCTCTGAGCCCTCTCTCTCGAGCCCTCTCTCGAGCCACTCTCTCTCGAGCCCTTCTCTCTCTCGAGCCCATCTCTCGAGCCATCTCGCGAGCCCATCTCTCCGAGCCTCATCTCTCTCTCGAGCCACATCTCTCTCTCGAGCCACATCCTCTCTCTCGAGCTCATCTCTCTCTCTCTCTCCCGAGCCATCTCTCTCTCGGAGCCATCTCTCTCGGAGCCCATCCTCCCGAGCCATCTCTCTCGAGCATCTCCTCTCTCGAGCCATCTCTCTCCTCTCCGAGCCATCTCTCTCTCGAGCCATCTCTCTCTCTCGTCCATCTCTCTCTCGCAGCCATCTCTCTCTCCGAGCCATCTCTCTCTCTCGAGCCATCTCTCTCTCGAGCCATCTCTCTCTCTCGAGCCCATCTCTCTCTCTCTCTCTCTCTCTCTCTCGAGGCCATCTCTCTCTCTCTCCTCTCTCTCTCTCGAGCCATCTCTCTCTCTCTCTCCTCTCTCTCGGAGCCATCTCTCTCTCTCTCTCTGAGCCATCTCTCTCTCTCTCTCTCTCTCTCTGCTCTCTCTCTCTCTCTCTCTCTCGAGCCATCATCTCTCTCTCGAGCACATCTCTCTCGAGCCATCTCTCTCTCGAGCCATCTCTCTCTCGAGCATCTCTCTCTCTCTCGAGCCATCTCCCTCTCTCTCTCGAGCCCTCTCTCTCTCGAGCCCTCTCTCTCTCGAGCCCTCTCTCTCTCGAGCCCTCTCTCTCTCGAGCTCTCTCTCTCTCGAGCCATCTCTCTCTCGAGCCATCTCTCTCTCGAGCCATCTCTCTCTCGAGCCATCTCTCTCTCTCGCCTCTCTCTCGAGCCATCTCTCTCTCTCCGAGCCACCTCTCTCTCTCTCGAGCCATCTCTCTCTCTCGAGCCATCTCTCTCTCTCGAGCCATCTCTCTCTCTCTCTCGAGCCATCTCTCTCTCTCTCTCGAGCCACATCTCTCTCTCTCTCTCGAGCCACATCTCTCTCTCTCTCTCGAGCCACATCTCTCTCTCTCTCTCGAGCCACATCTCTCTCTCTCTCGAGCCACATCTCTCTCTCTCTCGAGCCACCTCTCTCTCTCTCTCTCTCGAGCCACATCTCTCTCTCTCTCGAGCCACATCTCTCTCTCTCTCTCTCTGTAGCCACATCTCTCTCTCTCTCTCTGGAGCCACATCTCTCTCTCTCTCTCTCGAGCCACATCTCTCTCTCCACATCTCATCTCTCTCTCGAGCCACATCTCTCTCTCTCTCTCTCGAGCCACATCTCTCTCTCTCTCTCCGAGCCACATCTCTCTCTCTCTCTCGAGCCACATCTCTCTCTCTCTCTGGAGCCACATCTCTCTCTCTCTCTCTCGGCCATCTCTCTCTCTCTCTCTGGCCACTCTCTCTCTCTCTCTCTCTCTCGAGCCACATCTCTCTCTCTCTCGAGCCACATCTCTCTCTCTCTCTCTCGAGCCACATCTCTCTCTCTCTCTCTCGAGCCACATCTCTCTCTCTCGAGCCACCTCTCTCTCTCTCTCTCTCGAGCCATCTCTCGCTCTCCCTCTCTCTCTCGAGCCCTCCCTCTCTCTCGAGCCCTCCCTCTCTCTCTCGAGCCCTCTCTCTCTCTCTCGAGCCCTCCCTCTCTCTCTCGAGCCCTCTCTCTCTCTCTCGAGCCCTCCCTCTCTCTCTCGAGCCCTCCCTCTCTCTCTCGAGCCCTCCCTCTCTCTCTCGAGCCCTCCCTCTCTCTCTCGAGCCCTCCCTCTCTCTCTCGAGCCCTCCCTCTCTCTCTCGAGCCCTCCCTCTCTCTCTCGAGCCATCTCTCTCTCTCGAGCCATCTCTCTCTCTCGAGCCATCTCTCTCTCTCGAGCCATCTCTCTCTCTCGAGCGCTATCTCTCTCTCGAGCCATCTCTCTCTCTCGAGCCAGCACTCTCTCTCTCTCGAGCGCATCTCTCTCTCTCGAGCCATCTCTCTCTCTCGCCGAGCCATCTCTCTCGAGCCATCTCTCTCTCTCGAGCCATCTCTCTCTCTCTCTCGAGCCACTCTCTCTCTCTCGAGCCATCTCTCTCTCTCTCGAGCCACATCTCTCTCTCTCTCTCTCTCGAGCCACACTCTCTCTCTCTCGAGCCACTCTCTCTCTCTCTCTCTCTCGCCACATCTCTCTCTCTCGAGCCACATCTCTCTCTCTCGAGCCACATCTCTCGCGCTCTCTCTCGAGCCACATCTCTCGCGCTCTCTCTCGAGCCACATCTCTCTCGCGCCCTCTCTCTCGCGCCCTCTCTCGAGCCACATCTCTCTCGCGCTCTCTCGAGCCACATCTCTCTCTCTCTCTCTCTCTCTCGCGCTCTATCCCTCTCTCTCTCTCTCTCTCTCTCTCGCGCCACATCCTCTCTCTCTCTCTCTCTCTCGCGCCACATCCTCTCTCTCTCTCTCTCTCTCTCTCTCGCACGTCCTCTCTCTCTCTCTCTCTCTCGCGCCACATCCCTCTCTCTCTCTCTCTCTCTCTCGCGCCACATCCCTCTCTCTCTCTCTCTCTCTCTCTCGCGCCACATCCCTCTCTCTCTCTCTCTCTCTCGCGCCACATCACTCTCTCTCTCTCTCTCTCTCTCTCTCGAGCCATCTCTCTCTCGAGCCATCTCTCTCTCGAGCCATCTCTCTCTCGAGCCATCTCTCTCTCTCGAGCCACATCTCTCTCTCTCGAGCCACATCTCTCGCGCTCTCTCTCGAGCCACATCTCTCGCGCTCTCTCTCGAGCCATCTCTCTCTCTCTCTCTCTCGAGCCATCTCTCTCTCTCTCTCTCTCTCTCGCCACATCTCTCTCTCTCGAGCCACATCTCTCTCTCTCGAGCCACATCTCTCGCGCTCTCTCTCAAGCCACATCTCTCGCGCTCTCTCTCTCTCTCGAGCCACATCTCTCGCGCACTCTCTCTCTCGAGCCACATCTCTCTCGCGCCCTCTCTCTCGCGCCCTCTCTCGAGCCACATCTCTCTCTCTCTCTCTCTCTCTCGCGCTCTATCCCTCTCTCTCTCTCTCTCTCTCGCGCCACATCCCTCTCTCTCTCTCTCTCGCGCCACATCCCTCTCTCTCTCTCTCTCTCTCTCTCGCGCCACATCCCTCTCTCTCTCTCTCTCTCTCTCGCGCCACATCCCTCTCTCTCTCTCTCTCTCTCTCTCGCGCCACATCCCTCTCTCTCTCTCTCTCTCTCTCTCTCGCGCCACATCCCTCTCTCTCTCTCTCTCTCTCTCGCGCTCACATCTCTCTCTCTCTCTCGAGCCACTCTCTCTCTCTCTCTCGAGCCACCTCTCTCGCTCTCTCTCTCGAGCCACTCTCTCTCTCTCTCTCTCGAGCCGCCTCTCTCTCTCTCTCTCGAGCCACCTCTCTCTCTCTCTCTCTCTCTCTCTCTCGAGCCACATCTCTCTCTCTCTCTCTCTCTCGAGCCACATCTCTCTCTCTCTCTCTCTCTCGAGCCACATCTCTCGCGCTCTCTCTCGAGCCATCTCTCTCTCTCTCTCTCTCGAGCCATCTCTCTCTCTCTCTCTCTCTCGAGCCACATCTCTCTCTCTCTCTCTCTCGAGCCACATCTCTCTCTCTCTCTCGAGCCACATCTCTCTCTCTGACCCATCTCTCTCGCTCCACAGTCTCTCTCTCTCTCTCTCTCTCTCGAGCCCATCTCTCTCTCTCTCTCTCTCTCTCGAGCCACATCTCTCTCTCTCTCTCTCTCGAGCCCTCTCTCTCTCTCGAGCCACATCTCTCTCTCTCTCTCCCGAGCCACATCTCTCTCTCTCCTCGAGCCACATCTCTCTCTGAGCCACATCTCTCTCTCGAGCCACATCTCTCTCTCGAGCCACATCTCTCTCTCGAGCCACATCTCTCTCTCGAGCCACATCTCTCTCTCGAGCCACATCTCTCTCTCGAGCCCATCTCTCTCTCCGAGCCATCATCTCTCTCGAGCCATCTCTCTCTCGAGCCATCTCTCTTCGAGCCACTCTCTCTCTCGAGCCATCTCTCTCTCGAGCCATCTCTCTCTCGAGCCCATCTCTCTCTCGAGCCATCTCTCTCTCGAGTCCATCTCTCTCTCTCGAGCCATCTCTCTCTCTCGAGCCATCTCTCTCTCGAGCCATCTCTCTCTCTCCGAGTCTCGAGTCTCTCTCTCTCTCGAGGCCATCTCTCTCTCTCGAGCCATCTCTCTCTCTCTCTGAGCCATCTCTCTCTCTCTCTCTCGAGCCATCTCTCTCTCTCTCTCGAGCCACCTCTCTCTCTCTCTCGAGCCATCTCTCTCGAGCCACATCTCTCTCTCTCTCGAGCCATCTCTCTCTCTCTCTCGAGCCATCTCTCTCTCTCTCTCGAGCCATCTCTCTCTCTCTCTCGAGCCATCTCTCTCTCTCTCGAGCCATCTCTCTCTCTCTCGAGCCATCTCTCTCTCTCTCTCTCGACCATCTCTCTCTCTCTCTCGAGCTCATCTCTCTCTCTCTCTCGAGTCCATCTCTCTCTCTCTCTCTGAGCCACATCTCTCTCTCTCGAGCCACCTCTCTCTCTCTCTCGAGCCACCTCTCTCTCTCTCTCGAGCCACCTCTCTCTCTCTCTCTCGAGCCACCTCTCTCTCTCTCTCGAGCCACCTCTCTCTCTCTCTCGAGCCACCTCTCTCTCTCTCTCTCTCGAGAGCCATCTCTCTCTCTCGAGGCCATCTCTCTCTCTCGAGCCCATCTCTCTCTCGAGCCATCTCTCTCTCGAGCCATCTCTCTCTCTCGAGCCATCTCTCTCTCTCTCTCGAGCCATCTCTCTCTCTCGAGCCATCTCTCTCGAGGTCTCTCTCTCTCTCTCGAGCCCCATCTCTCTCTCTCTCGAGCCCCATCTCTCTCTCTCTCGAGCCCCATCTCTCTCTCTCTCGAGCCCCATCTCTCTCTCTCTCTCGAGCCCCATCTCTCTCGAGCCATCTCGCTCTCTCTCGAGCCATCTCGCTCTCTCTCGAGCCATCTCTCTCTCTCTCGAGCCATCTCTCTCTCTCTCTCTCGAGCCATCTCTCTCTCTCTCTCTCGAGCCATCTCTCTCTCTCTCTCGAGCCATCTCTCTCTCTCTCGAGCCATCTCTCTCTCGAGCCACCTCTCTCTCTCTCGAGCCATCTCTCTCTCGAGCCATCTCTCTCTCTCTCTCGAGCCACATCTCTCTCTCTCGAGCCACCTCTCTCTCTCTCGAGCCACCTCTCTCTCTCTCTCGAGCCATCTCTCTCGAGCCACATCTCTCTCTCTCGAGCCACCTCTCTCTCTCTCTCTCTCGAGCCACCCCTCTCTCTCTCTCGAGCCACCTCTCTCTCTCTCTCTCGAGCCACCTCTCTCTCTCTCTCGAGCCACCTCTCTCTCTCTCTCGAGCCACCTCTCTCTCTCTCTCGAGCCATCTCTCTCTCTCGAGCCATCTCTCTCTCTCGAGCCATCTCTCTCTCTCTCTCGAGCCATCTCTCTCTCGAGCCATCTCTCTCTCTCGAGCCATCTCTCTCTCTCGAGCCATCTCTCTCTCTCGAGCCACTCTCTCTCTCGAGCCATCTCTCTCTCTCGAGCCATCTCTCTCTCTGAGCCATCTCTCTCTCTCTCAGCCATCTCTCTCTCTCGAGCCATCTCTCTCGAGCCACATCTCTCTCTCTCTCGAGCCATCTCTCTCGAGCCATCTCTCTCTCTCTCTCGAGCCATCTCTCTCTCTCTCGAGCCATCTCTCTCTCTCTCTCGAGCCATCTCTCTCTCTCTCGAGCTCATCTCTCTCTCTCTCTCGAGCCATCTCTCTCTCTCTCCGAGGCCATCTCTCTCTCTCTCGAGCCATCTCTCTCTCTCTCGAGCCATCTCTCTCTCTCTCCTCTCTCGAGCCATCTCTCTCTCTCTCTCTCGAGCCATCTCTCTCTCTCTCTCTCTCGAGCCATCTCTCTCTCTCTCTCTCTCGAGCCATCTCTCTCTCTCTCTCTCGCTCTCTCAGCTCTCTCTCTCTCTCTCGAGCTCATCTCTCTCTCGATCTCTCTCTCTCTCTCTCTCTCGAGCCATCTCTCTCTCTCTCTCTGAGCCCATCTCTCTCTCTCTCTCTCTCTCGGAGCCATCTCTCTCTCTCTCGAGCCATCTCTCTCTCTCTCTCTCTCGAGCCATCTCTCTCTCTCTCGAGCCACCCCTCTCTCTCTCTCGAGCCACCCCTCTCTCTCTCGAGCCACCCCTCTCTCTCTCGAGCCACCCTCTCTCTCTCGAGCCACCCTCTCTCTCTCGAGCCACTCTCTCTCTCTCTCTCTCTCGAGCCACTCTCTCTCTCTCTCTCGAGCCATCTCTCTCGCATCTCTCTCTCGAGCCACCTCTCTCTCTCGAGCCACCTCTCTCTCTCTCTCGAGCCACCTCTCTCTCTCTCTCTCTGAGCCACCTCTCTCTCTCTCTCTCTCGAGCCACCTCTCTCTCTCTCTCGAGCCACCCTCTCTCTCTCTCTCGAGCCACTCTCTCCCTCTCCTCTCGAGCCATCTCTCTCTCTCTCGAGCCATCTCTCTCTCGAGCCATCTCTCTCTGCCATCTTCTGTCGAGCCATCTCTCTCTCTCGAGCCATCTCTCTCTCTCGAGCCATCTCTCTCGAGCCCCACTCTCTCTCTCTCGAGCCCCATCTCTCTCTCTCTCTCATCTCTCTCTCTCTCGAGCCATCTCTCTCTCTCTCGAGCCATCTCTCTCTCTCTCGAGCCATCTCTCTCTCTCTCGAGCCATCTCTCTCTCTCTCGAGCCATCTCTCTCTCTCGAGCCATCTCTCTCTCTCTCGAGCCATCTCTCTCTCTCTCGAGCCATCTCTCTCTCTCTCGAGCCATCTCTCTCTCTCTCGAGCCATCTCTCTCTCTCTCGAGCCATCTCTCTCTCTCTCTGAGCCATCTCTCTCTCTCTCGAAGCACATCTCTCTCTCTCTCGAGCCATCTCTCTCTCTCTCTCGAGCACTATCTCTCTCTCTCTCTCGAGCCATCTCTCTCTCTCTCTCGAGCCATCTCTCTCTCTCTGCTCGAGCCATCTCTCTCTCTCTCTCGAGCCATCTCTCTCTCTCGAGCCATCTCTCTCTCTCTCTCGAGCCAAGTCTCTCTCTCTCTCTCTCGAGCTATCATCTCTCTCTCTCAGAACCACCTCTCTCTCTCGAGGCCACTCTCTCGAGCCACCTCTCTCTCTCTCTCGAGCCACCTCTCTCTCTCTCGAGCCACTCTCTCTCTCTCTCTCTCTCTCGAGCCACTCTCTCTCTCTCTCTCGAGCCACCTCTCTCTATCTCTCTCGAGCCCCATCTCTATCTCTCTCGAGCCCCATCTCTCTCTCTCTCGAGCCCCATCTCTATCTCTCTCGAGCCATCTCTCTCTCTCGAGCCATCTCTCTCTCTCGAGCCCCATCTCTCTCTCTCTCGAGCCCCATCTCTCTCTCTCTCGAGCCCCATCTCTCTCTCTCTCTCTCGCCCCATCTCTCTCTCTCTCTCGCCCCATCTCTCTCTCTCTCTCTCGCCCCATCTCTCTCTCTCGAGCCATCTCTCTCTCTCGAGCCATCTCTCTCTCTCTCTCTCTCGAGCCACATCTCTCTCTCTCTCTCTCTCTCTCTCGAGCCACATCTCTCTCTCTCGAGCCATCTCTCTCTCTCGAGCCATCTCTCTCTCTCGAGCCATCTCTCTCTCTCGAGCCACATCTCTCTCTCCCTCTCTCGAGCCACATCTCTCTCTCTCTCGAGCCACATCTCTCTCTCGAGCCCTCTCTCTCTCGAGCATCTCTCTCTCGAGCCCTCTCTCTCTCGAGCCCTCTCTCTCTCGAGCCCTCTCTCTCTCGAGCCCTCTCTCTCTCGAGCCCTCTCTCTCTCGAGCCCTCTCTCTCTCTCGAGCCCTCTCTCTCTCTCTCGAGCCCTCTCTCTCTCTCGAGCTCTCTCGAGCTCTCTCTCTCTCGAGCCACATCTCTCTCTCTCGAGCCACATCTCTCTCTCTCGAGCCACATCTCTCTCTCTCTCCCTCTCTCGAGCCACATCTCTCTCTCTCTCCCTCTCTCGAGCCACATCTCTCTCTCTCTCTCGAGCCACATCTCTCTCTCTCTCTCGAGCCACATCTCTCTCTCTCTCTCTCGAGGCCACATCTCTCTCTCTCTCTCTCGAGCCACACTCTCTCTCTCTCTCTCTCTCGAGCCACATCTCTCTCTCTCTCTCTCGAGCCACATCTCTCTCGCTCTCTCTCTGAGCCACATCTCTCTCTCTCTGCTCTCGAGCCCACTATCTCTCTCTCTCTCTCTCGAGCCACATCTCTCTCTCTCTCTCGAGCCACATCTCTCTCTCTCTCTCTCTCGTCTCTCTCTCTCTCTCTCGAGCCACATCTCTCTCTCTCTCTCTCGAGCACATCTCTCTCTCTCTCGAGCCACATCTCTCTCTCTCTCTCTCTCGAGCCATCTCTCTCTCTCTCTCTCGAGCCACATCTCTCTCTCTCTCTCTCTCGAGCCACATCTCTCTCTCTCTCGAGCCACATCTCTCTCTCTCTCGAGCCACATCTCTCTCTCTCTCGAGCCACATCTCTCTCTCTCTCTCTCTCGAGCCACATCTCTCTCTCTCTCTCTCTCGAGCCCTCTCTCTCTCTCGAGCCACATCTCTCTCTCTCGAGCCACATCTCTCTCTCTCTCCCTCTCCCTCTCTCGAGCCACATCTCTCTCTCTCCCTCTCTCGAGCCACATCTCTCTCTCTCTCGAGCCACATCTCTCTCTCTCTCTCTCTCGAGCCACATCTCTCTCTCTCTCTCTCGAGCCACATCTCTCTCGAGCCACATCTCTCTCTCGAGCCACATCTCTCTCTCTCGAGCCACATCTCTCTCTCTCGAGCCACCTCTCTCTCTCGAGCCACATCTCTCTCTCTCGAGCCACCTCTCTCTCTCGAGCCACCTCTCTCTCTCGAGCCACCTCTCTCTCTCGAGCCACCTCTCTCTCTCGAGCCACCTCTCTCTCTCGAGCCACCTCTCTCTCTCGAGCCACCTCTCTCTCTCGAGCCATCTCTCTCTCGACCACCTCTCTCTCGAGCCATCTCTCTCTCTCGAGCCACCTCTCTCTCTCGAGCCATCTCTCTCTCTCGAGCCATCTCTCTCTCGAGCCATCTCTCTCTCGGAGCCATCTCTCCTCTCTCGAGCCATCTCTCCTCACATCTCTCTCTCTCGAGCCACATCTCTCTCTCGAGCCACATCTCTCTCTCTCTCTCGAGCCACATCTCTCTCTCTCGAGCCACATTCTCTCTCTCGGAGCCACATCTCTCTCTCTCGAGCCACATCTCTCTCTCGAAGCCACATCTCTCTCTCTCGAGCCACATCTCTCTCTCTCGAGCCACATCTCTCTCTCTCGAGCCACATCTCTCTCTCTCGAGCCACATCTCTCTCTCTCTCGAGCCACATCTCTCTCTCTCGAGCCACATCTCTCTCTCTCGAGCCACATCTCTCTCTCTCGAGCCACATCTCTCTCTCTCGAGCCACATCTCTCTCTCTCGAGCCACACCTCTCTCTCTCTCTCTCTCGAGCCACACCTCTCTCTCTCTCTCTCTCGAGCCACACCTCTCTCTCTCTCTCTCTCGAGCCACAACTCTCTCTCTCTCTCTCTCGAGCCACATCTCTCTCTCTCTCGAGCCACATCTCTCTCTCTCTCGAGCCACATCTCTCTCTCTCTCTCGAGCCACATCTCTCTCTCTCTCTCTCTCTCGAGCCACATCTCTCTCTCTCTCTCTCTCTCGAGCCACATCTCTCTCTCTCTCTCTCTCTCGATCTCTCTCTCTCTCTATCATCTCTCTCTCTCTCTCTCCGAGCCACATCTCTCTCTCTCTCTCTCGAGCCACACCTCTCTCTCTCTCTCTCTCGAGCCACATCTCTCTCTCTCTCTCCGAGCCACACTCTCTCTCTCCTCTCTCTCGAGCCACATCTCTCTCTCTCTCTCTCCCCGAGCCACATCTCGCTCTCTCTCCGAGCCACATCTCTCTCGCTCTCTCTCGAGCCACATCTCTCTCTCTCTCTCTCGAGCCACATCTCGCTCTCTCTCGAGCCACATCTCGCTCTCTCTCGAGCCACATCTCGCTCTCTCTCGAGCCACATCTCGCTCTCTCTCGAGCCATCTCTCTCGAGCCATCTCTCTCTCTCTCTCTCTCGAGCCACATCTCTCTCTCGAGCCACATCTCTCTCCCTCTCTCGAGCCACATCTCTCTCTCTCTCGAGCCACATCTCTCTCTCCCGAGCCCCATCTCTCTCTCTCGAGCCCCATCTCTCTCTCTCTCTCGAGCCCCATCTCTCTCTCTCTCTCGAGCCACATCTCTCTCTCTCTCTCGAGCCACATCTCTCTCTCTCTCTCGAGCCACATCTCTCTCTCTCTCTCGAGCCACATCTCTCTCTCGAGGCACATCTCTCTCTCGAGCCACATTTCTCTCTCTCTCTCGAGCCACATCTCTCTCTCTCTCTCTCTCTCTCTCTCGAGCCATCTCTCTCTCTCTCTCTCTCTCTCGAGCCATCTCTCTCTCTCTCTCTCGAGCCATCTCTCTCTCTCTCTCTCTCTCTCTCGAGCCATCTCTCTCTCTCTCTCTCTTCTCTCTCTGAGCCATCTCTCTCTCTCTCTCCGAGCCATCTCTCTCTCGAGCCATCTCTCTCTCTCTCTCTCTGAGCCATCTCTCTCTCTCTCTCGAGCCATCTCTCTCTCTCTCTCTCTCTCGAGCCATCTCTCTCTCTCCTCGAGCCATCCTCTCTCTCTCTCGAGCCATCTCTCTCTCTCTCGAGCCATCCTCTCTCTCTCGAGCCATCTCTCTCTCTCTCTCGAGCTATCTCTCTCTCTCCTCGAGACCATCTCTCTCTCTCTCTCGGAGCCATCTCTCTCTCTCTCGAGCCATCTCTCTCTCTCTCGAGCCATCTCTCTCTCTCTCGAGCCATCTCTCTCTCTCGAGCCATCTCTCTCTCTCGAGAGCCATCTCTCTCTCTCTCGAGCCATCTCTCTCTCTCTCGAGCCATCTCTCTCTCTCTCTCGAGCCATCTCTCTCTCTCCACATCTCTCTCTCGCGCCACATCTCTCTCTCGAGCCCCATCTCTGTCTCTCGAGCCCCATCTCTCTGTCTCTCGAGCCCCATCTCTGTCTCTCGAGCCCCATCTCTGTCTCTCGAGCCCCATCTCTGTCTCTCGAGCCCCATCTCTGTCTCTCGAGCCCCATCTCTGTCTCTCGAGCCCCATCTCTGTCTCTCGAGCCCCATCTCTGTCTCTCGAGCCCCATCTCTGTCTCTCGAGCCCCATCTCTGACTCTCGAGCCCCATCTCTGTCTCTCGAGCCCCATCTCTCTGTCTCTCTCGAGCCCCATCTCTCTGTCTCTCTCGAGCCCCATCTCTCTGTCTCTCTCGAGCCCCATCTCTGTCTCTCTCTCGAGCCATCTCTCTCTCGAGCCATCTCTCTCTCTCGAGCCATCTCTCTCTCTCTCGAGCCATCTCTCTCTCTCTCTCTCGAGCCATCTCTCTCTCTCTCTCTCGAGCCATCTCTCTCTCTCTCTCTCTCGAGCCATCTCTCTCTCGAGCCATCTCTCTCTCTCGAGCCATCTCTCTCTCTCGAGCCATCTCTCTCTCCCTCTCGAGCCATCTCTCTCTCCCTCTCGAGCCATCTCTCTCTCCCTCTCGAGCCATCTCTCTCTCCCTCTCGAGCCATCTCTCTCGAGCCATCTCTCTCGAGCCATCTCTCTCGAGCCATCTCTCTCGAGCCATCTCTCTCGAGCCATCTCTCTCGAGCCCCATCTCTCTCTCTCGAGCCCCATCTCTCTCTCTCGAGCCCCATCTCTCTCTCTCGAGCCATCTCTCTCTCTCTCTCTCGAGCCCCATCTCTCTCTCTCGAGCCATCTCTCTCTCTCTCTCTCGAGCCCCATCTCTCTCTCTCGAGCCATCTCTCTCTCGAGCCATCTCTCTCTCTCGAGCCATCTCTCTCTCTCGAGCCATCTCTCTCTCGAGCCATCTCTCTCTCTCTCTCGAGCCATTCTCTCGAGCCATCTCTCTCTCTCTCTCTCTCTCGAGCCATCTCTCTCTCTCTCTCTCTCTCTCTCTCGAGCCATCTCTCTCTCGAGCCATCTCTCTCTCGAGCCATCTCTCTCTCGAGCCATCTCTCTCTCGAGCCATCTCTCTCTCGAGCCATCTCTCTCTCTCGAGCCATCTCTCTCTCGAGCCATCTCTCTCTCTCGAGCCATCTCTCTCTCTCTCTCTCTCTCTCTCTCGAGCCATCTCTCTCTCTCTCTCTCTCTCAAGCCATCTCTCTCTCTCTCTCTCAAGCCATCTCTCTCTCTCTCTCTCTCTCTCGAGCCATCTCTCTCTCTCTCGAGCCATCTCTCTCTCTCGAGCCATCTCTCTCTCTCGAGCCATCTCTCTCTCTCGAGCCATCTCTCTCTCGAGCCATCTCTCTCTCGAGCCATCTCTCTCTCGAGCCATCTCTCTCTCTCGAGCCATCTCTCTCTCTCGAGCCATCTCTCTCTCTCGAGCCATCTCTCTCTCTCGAGCCATCTCTCTCTCTCG
>CAWUFW010016393.1:0-197500 GCA_963921515.1 Calotriton arnoldi | reverse complement strand
TCTCTCTCTAGCCCTCTCTCTCTCTAGCCCTCTCTCTCTCTCTAGCCCTCTCTCTCTCTCTAGCCCTCTCTCTCTCTAGCCCTCTCTCTCTCTCTATTTCTCCTTCTAGCTAGCCATCGCACTCTAGCTATGCAGCATTTCATCTTCTCTAAGCTGGGCTTTGTAGACTCCTGATTTGACTATTTAACTCTGACCCATCCAACTTCCAAATAGTTAATCAAAAGGCTCCAGAGCACATCCAAGTTCCTGCTAGGAAGGCAATAGTTGAGAAAGCAATTGCTGAGAATTGTGCAACTTTACCATTCTTTCTGAACTCTTCAGCCAGCATTTGTCGCACTCGCAGACGCTGCTCCAGGACTGCAATGATACGTGGTAGAGTTTCTTCATCGTTAACATCCAGAAGCTCACAAGATGGCAGGGGTGGGAAGCTCTGTATCAGCATCTCAGTGACTGACTGATCATCTGAATCTGGAGGCAAACGCAGTAATAAACCCTCAGCACCTCATTCATTTCAATGAACGGTTGTGTACCACATGTAACTACTTTGAAGAGCATTCACGGGGTAAATGTTACTTGCCTGTTAAACTAGATATCTGGCATGGGCATACTCTGTACATTCACCTTCTTAGAGTAGCCCCTCTTGTTTGTGTCAAGGAAAGGTGGCAAAAAACGAAGTTCTGCTTGCTTGTAACAATTCTATTAAATATAACCAAATGTTGTGTATTCCCCTGCAAGCTACAGCAAGCCAAAGACAACTACACTGACTTTACAGACATCAACTAATAAACAGCCGATTTATAACCACCCCACAGTGACAACCTCCCCCTCCACCAACTATAAGGGCTTTGCATTAAAACCTGCTAAAAATCCTTGCTGAGCTCTATCATCTCAAATTGTACTTCAGTGGGTATTAAAAAAAAAAAACAATGTCAAGCTGCAAAAGAAAAAAGTTACTTACCTGTAACATAAGAGTTAAAGTACCTGTAGGAGTAGTTTTACAGCTTGAAGGCTTTCCTGTATCCATCCGCTGAGCATTATTCCACCATATAGTGGTTGGGCCTGGAATGGTTTTTTCCCCTTTGCCTTTTGTCTCTCTTCCGGGCCTCGCTCATTGGGTGCTTTATCCTGGTGTCCATGGGGACAGACGCAGAACCCACAAGGTGCAAACAAACAACTGGAGAGGGTTAAGCAGCGACACTTCAGGACAACAAAGGGACAAAAACAATGCTCCACACCACCGCCACTGAGCAGGTGGTATGGAATTTGCACCAAAATTGAGACGGGCCCACATCTCAAAAGTCATAAGGAGCCAGAGGAATCTGTTCAACCACAGCTCTAATTGAAGCAGCCAAGCAGATAACGTGTTGAGCATGAGAGACTGAAACAGGGCAGGGGTGAATGAAATAAAGCGATCTTAACAGAATTTAAGATCTCAGTAATAACACCACTAATTCTCAGAGTCTGCAACAGATGTGTAGTAGGGAAATCAACTTAAAATAAATAAAAAAGTGACGTCAAACAAGATAAACACATGAGCATATAGAGCTTTTCACAATATATACAGGCTAATTAAGCAAAACACAGCTGGGAGAAAAAGCCCTCTTTCTGCATGGTTGCCCCCACTTTTTTGCTGAATTGCTGATGTGCTTTGACTGAGTGTGCCCTGGGCTCCTGCTAACCAGGTACCCAGGGCCTATGTTTTTTCCCTAAAACTGCATTGAAGCCTAAATCCAATTGGCATCTCTGGCCACAGGTCAGCCCCTGGTAAATGATACCACAGATACCCAGGGCACTGTGACCAGAGATGGCCTCTAAGGGCTGCAGCACTTATTGTGCCACCCTTAGAGGTCCTGTACCTTCACACTCACACACTGCCTTTGCAGGCTGCGTGTTTTGGAGCAGAACAAAGAGTCGACATGGCACACATCCCTGTGTGCCATGCCTACAACCCACTGCCTTGGCATAGATCAGTCACCCCTCTAGCTGGGTGCACTATGCCAGTGGTGAGGGTACAGGTGCATGAGCCCTGTACCCCTACAGTGTCTAAGTCCATTCTTAGACATTGTAAGTGCAGTGCTGCCATTAAGAGTATATGGTGCTGGGAGTTTGTCATTACGAACTCCGCAGTACCATAATGGCTGCACTGAAAACTGAGAAGTTTGGTATCAAACTTCTCAGCACATTAAACCCACACTGATGCCAGTGTGGGATTTAATGAAAAATGCACACAGAGGGCATCTTGGAGATGCCCCCTGAAAAACGACCTACCACTAGTGTCCAGGCTGAGTGGCTGCCTTCAGCTGCCACCACCAGACATGTTTGTGGACCCCTGGGTCGAGAGCCTGCTGCTCTCGGGGGCCTGAAACAATGCACATCCTGGGACGAGGTGCCAAGCCTCCTCCCCCAGGATGGGCAGGGTTCACGAAGGGGAAGGTTCAAAGGCTTACCGCCTTTGTGAGCTTCCCCAGGCCACTTGCTGCTTTCAGCAACTGGTCCCCACTGGTTACCGACCCCCACTTTGGGCGGGAGAACCGGCAGGAAAAACAAGTGAGGAAGAGAGGTGTGCCCACCTCTGCCAACTCCACCGCTCAGGTGGGGGAGGCGAGGTGAAGCACAACTCAGTCCCCGCCATCTGGCAGATGAAGGGGGGCTCAGCCAACCAGGGAAAGGCTTATGCCCCCCTCCCACTGGAGGGTGGCATAATAAGGGGTGTACCCACCCCAGGGAAGGGATCCATTGTCCCAACCTTTTTACCCACCTGTAACACCCCTAAATACTAGGGCACCCCAGAACCTTGCTTCCTCAGATCCAAACAAGAAGAAAAGAAGAAGGACCGAACAGCCGTGCCAAAGCTAACAAGAGCAAGACGCCCACCGACTTGGCCCCAGCCCTACCGGCCTGTCTCCGCCTCGAACCTGCTCCTGCGAAATCCCGGTGTGTCCTGCAGCCAGCAACCTCGAAAACCCCGGAGGACTTGCCTGCCTTCAACCACAAAGACTGTCTCCTGTGAACACCAGATTTGTTAATCTCCAACCTCTGGCTCTGGCCGGACACTGCGAATCCGCACCACTCTGCACTTGCAGTCCACGGCCCGAGCGGGCAAATACCACAAGGAGGTCCCCCCGGCGATCCTGACCCGAGATCCGGCGACCCCTGACCTGCCCTTAAACCTCCAGCCGATGCCTGCAGCCTAAATCCGGAAGGTCCCTCCAACCGCGACCAGGAGCTGGTAAGAAAATCTGACCCTAAAGCACAAGTTACTAACTTGTGTAACGATATATCTGTAAGAGACAGTAGTTAGTGACAGATTCCTTACCTTAGAATATCCCCAGGCGTCAGGCTGGATCCGGAAAGTTTTTTGCGTAGCAGTGCCCTTGCGCGTCGGTAGGCGGCGGCGCGTGCGGCTCGCCGCGTCCGTCGTCGTGATCGCCGGGATGACGTCGCGGGCAGTACTTAGGGCGCCGCCCCTGCGCGCTGACGTCAGTTCTGTACTACCGACTTTCCGCGCCAGGAACGCATGAGCCATGCAAGAAGCTGACATAGGTGTCTGAAAATACTAGGGCCCTGAGAAGGGATGTCCTTAACCCTAGAAATCAGTTCGCAGAACGGGGAGGATGGGTGGGCGGTAAGAATCTGGTCACTAACTACTGTCTCTTACAGATATATCGTTACACAAGTTAGTAACTTGTGCATCTGAAAGAGACACGTTAGCCCTGGGCACCGCGCCCAAGCCAACGGACCACGCACGCAACCTGGGCTTCATCCTGGACTCCTCCCTGTCGATGACCAGACAAGTCAACGCCGTCTCATCTTCGTGCTTCAACACCCTGCGCATGCTCCGCAAGATCTTCAGATGGATCCCCACTGAAACCAGGAAGACCGTCACCCAGGCACTCGTCACCAGCCGACTGGACTATGGGAACACCCTCTACGCCGGAACCACAGCCAAACTTCAAAAAAGACTCCAGCGCATCCAGAACGCCTCCGCACGACTCATCCTGGACATCCCCCGACACAGCCACATCACCGGACACCTGAAAGACCTGCACTGGCTCCCCGTCAGCAAGAGAATCACGTCCAGACTCCTCACCCACGCACACAAGGCCCTCCACGACCCTGGGCCCCAAGTACCTCAACGACCGCATGACCTTCTACACGCCCACCCGCCAGCTACGATCAACCAGCCACGCCTCGCCACCGTACACACGCATCAGCAGAGCCACCGCCGGAGGAAGATCCTTCTCCTACCTGGCAGCCAAGACCTGGAACTCCCTCCCACTCACCACCGGCGAACCCAGGACCATCTCTCCTTCAGGAAGCAGCTCAAGACCTGGCTGTTCGAGCAGTAAGTTACCCCCTCCCCCAGCGCCTTGAGACCCTCCCGGGTGAGTAGCGCGCTCTATAAATGCCGTGATTGATTGATTGATTGACAGATTCCTTACCTTAGAATAGATACCCCAGCAATACCAACCCCGGTGGTGGGTCTGCGAACAAAGATCAGACAAGGAAGTCCTGGAGGACAGAACGGCCAAAGAAGCCGTCCCTCCGGACCTGACTGTCCAAGGCAGTAATGCTTTGTAAACTTGTGCAGCGAGGCCCACGTAGCTGCCTGACCGATAACCGGCAGCGGAACACCGCGGCCCAAGGCCGTGGTAGCAGCCGTTGCTCCTGGTGGGAATGGGCACGCAGCCCAACAGGAAGCTCCTTCTTGGCCAAAGACTAGCAGGTCTTGATGCACAAGGTAACCCAGCGGGAGATGGTCTCTTGTGCACCGCCCGACCTTTTTGGCGCCCACGTAGCCAACAAAGAGCTGGTCATCCACCCGGAAGTGTTTTGTGCGGTCAATATAGAAGGAGGGCGCACGCTTTGGGTCCAGACGGTGGAGCCTCTCTTCCCTCTCTGGAAGGAGGCGGAAAGAAGGTGGGCAAAGTGATGGTCTGCCCAATGTGGAAAGCAGTAACCACCTTTGGCAAGAAGGACGGACGCGTCCGAAGAACAACCCTTGTCTGGATGAACAGACAGAAAGGGAGGTTTGCAAGATAGAGCCTGGAGCTCACTGACCCGCCGAGCGGAGGTGATGGCCACCAGAAAGGCTGTCTTCAGAGTCGGAAGACGAAGAGGACAGTTATGTAGAGGCTCGAAAGGGAGCGCACATTAAAAAGGTAAGAGAACCAAGTTCAAGTCCCACTGAGGCATCACAAACGGAACAGGAGGGAAGAGGTGTGTAATGCCTTTAGGAACCTGTTAACAACAGGGACTTGAAAAGGGAGGGCTGATCAGGAAGCCTGAGGAAGGCCGAGATAGCACAAAGATAGCCCTTGATGGTACCCAGGGCAGAACCCTGTTGGGCCAGAGAGAGAAGGAACAGAAGGACCTCAGAAAGAGGGGCAGAAAGGGGATTCACAGCCTTTGCTGTGCACCATGCCACAAATTTGTTCCACCTGCAGGCGTATACCACCTTAGTGGAGGGACGCCTGGCTGCCAGAATCACATCACAAACTTCGGGAGGCAAGTCGAAAGGAATCAACTGCAGCGCCGCTCATCCCACGCAAGGAGGTGTAGACTGGACAGGTTCGGGTGGAGGACCGTCCCCTGTTGCTGCGACAGAAGATCCTCCCGAAGAGGCAGACGGATCGGGGATCTACGCTCATACTGAGTAGCTCGGGATACCAAACTCTTCGAGCCCAGTCCGGAGCCACAAGAATGACTTGGGCCCGGTCGTGCCGAATCTTCTTCAACACTCTGCAGAAGTGGTATAGGCGGAAAGGCGTACAACAGACCGCAACTCCACTCGTGACGGAAAGCGTCGCGAGCGAGTGCCGCCTTGGAAATTCCAACGCGCAGAACTGATGACATTGCGCGTTCTCTTCGGTGGCGAACAGATTCTAACCAAGGCTCTCCCCACTGTAGAAAGAGTCCTTGCGCCACTTCCGAGTGAAGACGCCATTCGTGATCCATCATGCACCTGCGGCTGAGTTCGTCCGCCCTGGCGTTCAGGAACCTGCCAGGTGTTGGAACCATCAGGAACATGCCCTGATGTTCCAGCCATGTCCAGAGGCGCAGAGCCTCCTGGACAAAGTGGTCCACGACCCCACCCCGCCTTGTTTGTTGCAGTACCACATGGCGGTGGTGTTGTCTGTGAACACCTGCACTACCTTCCCTTGACAGAGGGAAGGAATGCCTTGAGTGCAAGTCGGATCGCCCGGAGCTCCAGAAGGCTGATATGGAGCCGGGACTCCGCCGGAGACCAGAGGCCTCTGATCTCCGCCTCTCCCATGTGACCGCCTCATCCCAGAAGGGACGCGTCCGTCACAACTGTGTGCTCTGGCTGGGGAAGGGAGAGGGATCTGCCCATGACCCATTGCCGGTTCGAGAGCCACCACTGCAACTGTTTTGCAGTCCCCTCCGAGATCTGGACGTGATCGGACAGGTTGCCCTGGTGCTGCGCCCACTGGAACTTCAGGTCCCACTGCAGAGCCCGCATATGCCATCTGGCATGATTGACCAGCAGGATGCAGGAGGCCATGAGGCCCAGCAGCCTCAGGGTCATCCGTACCGAAACCCAGGATAAAGGCTGAAAGATCGGAATCATAGCCTGAATATCCCGGACTCGCCGTTCGGGAGGATAGGCCCGAAACTGCGTCGTGTCCAGAACTGCTCCGATGAAAAGGAGCTGTGGAGAAGGAATCAGATGAGAATTCGGCACATTGATGGAGGACCCCAGCGAGTGCAGGAGTTCGGCCGTAGTCTGGAGGTGGGAGACGACTGCCTGGGACGAGCCCGCCTTCAGCAGCCAGTCGTCGAGGTAGGGGAAGACTGAAACCCCCTGCCCGGCGCAGAGTGAGCTGCGACCACCGCCAACACTTTCGTGAACACCCGAGGGGCACTGGTAAGGCCAAAGGGGAGCACGGTGAACTGAAATGCTCGGGGCCTCACCGTGAACCGAAGGTAACGCCGGTGGGCCGGCAGGACGGGATGTGGAAATATGCGTCCTGCAAGTCCAACGCTACCAACCAGTCTTCAGGGTCGAGGGCAGTCAAGACCTGAGCTAGGGTAGAGCATCTTGAACTTCTCCTTCCTGAGGAAGCGATTGACGTTCCGGAGGTCCAAGATAGGACGCATGTCCTCCTTGTCCTTTTGGGCACCAGGAAGTAGTGGGAGTAGCAACCACGCCCTACTTCTGGGGTCGGAACATGCTCGATGGCCCTCTTGGCCAAGAGGGCCGTGACTTCCTTCTGCAGAAGTACCAAGTGATCCCCTGACATGCGGTGGAATTGAGGTGGCATGGCTGGGGGGTGGACTCCAAGGAGGGAGTAGCCCTTCGGACAATGTCCAAGACCCACCTGTCCGAGGTGATGGCACGCCAGTGGGGAAGGTGATGGCGGACCCTGCCTCCTACTGGCGTGCTGTGCACCTGAAAGGAGGACTAGGAGGGTTTGGAGGCCGCGGACGGGTTGGAGGTGGTGGCCTGACCCGCACGCTGGGTTGCCCGATCCGCCACGGCGTGAATCCACGTCCTCGGCCACGCGAAGACGCCGCTGCGCGGGCCAGTGGCTGGGCTGCTGACGTGAAGGGGCGCGCACCACCGTGGCCACGATAGGGGCGAAAAGCAGAAGTCAGCGGAGGGCGTGTAGCAGAAAGGCCCAGGGACTTTGCAGCAGCCCGTGAGTCCTTAAAGCGCTCCAACGCATGGTCTGCTTTGGACCCAAAAAGACCGACTCCATCAAAGGGCATGTCCATGAGAGTATTCTGGACATCTCCTGAAAACCAGTGGTTCTCAGCCAGGCGTGGCGCCGTAGCGCCACCGTCGTTGCAATAGACCTGCCCAGCGAGTCGGCGGTATCAAGGCCACATCGTATTGTGTATTTGGCCGCATCCCTTCCTTCCGCAATGGCGCGGGAAAGCAGTGTCTGGACCTCCTCAGAACACTGGGGCAAAACAGTCGCCACCGAATCCCACAAGGAGTGGGTATATCGGCCCAAAAGGCAAGCAGTGTTGATGGACCGCAAGCCAGCACTGGAGGAAGAAAAGCCCTTCTTCCCAAATTGATCCAGGCGTTTGGATTCCCTATCCGGAGGGGCGGTAGGGAAGGCGGTTTGGGAAGCGGAGGCTTGGACAACCAAGCTCTCAAGGGTGGGGTGGACAGAGAGAAACAGGGGTCGCCCGGAGCTGGGCGATGGCGTCGGGACACGTTCCTATCCACAGGAGCCCCTGTGTTGGGCTTGGACCAGGCGCCCAAAAGAACGTCAGTGAGGGCGTCGTTAAACGGCAGCACAGTCTCCGTAGAGGAGGCTGCCGGCTGAAGCACCTCTGTCAAGAGATTAGTCTTGACCGCCACAGTAGGGAGTTGGAGATGTAAGGCTCCAGCCGCCCTACGCAACACCGTAGCAAAATTGGCTCCCTCCTCCGTAGCCACGGGAGGAGACAGCATGCCAGTGTCAGGGGAAGTATCCAGACCACTGGCATCCCCTAGACCCTCTGTCCAGTCCTCATCGTACTGACACTGTTGTGCCAGAGGGTCATCAGACCCCTCCCAGTCCTCCCAGTCCTCCTGGTCCTCCTCTGGTTCAAAATAAGGGGGAGGAGGGACATATGGGACCCAAGGTCTCATCGGCGCCGGAACCGGCGTCGAGCGACATCGGTCCGGATCCATGTCTGGAGCCGGAAGGAACTGGGGGACGACGACGCCCGGAGCCCCAGGCGGCGTCGAGAACGGCACCGGAGACATCGGCGCCGGCAGGTCGACCGGCATCGATGGGGGTTGTGGAGCCGGGATCGGGGCCGGAGCCGGGATCGAGGCTGGAGGCACGGGCGACGCCGGAGCAACCCCATCAGGGCCCGAAGGCGCACCGGAGGGACCTTGAGGCCCGAAGAGCCGGGCCATGGCCGACAGGAATTCCTGTAGTTTGGCCGGATCCGCTCCCGAACCCGGGAAGGACGGGTATTGCGGGGCGACTCCACAGGCATGTCCGGGGCCGCGGGGACGGGAGGGGCCTCAGCCGAGTCGTGAGACCGGCGAGGCGAAGTCCTAGAGCGACGATGCTTTTGGACTTTTTGTGTTTTGACTTACCGGACGAAGAAGACTTCGATGCCGACGACCGGTGTGGACTCCGCGATCGACCCCTGGACCTCTCACGCGACCGGGGCTTCCGCGGAGCCGAATGCCGGGCCTCGAGGAGCTTTCGAGACCGCTCTCGCAAAGCTTTCGGGTTGAGGGCCCGGCAGTCGGAACAAGACTCCGTGTCGTGGCCTCGGCCGAGGCAGAGGCAGAAGAGACACTCCTAATGCGGGTCTGTGATGGACATCATCCGAGCACAGGCGCCGCAACGTTTAAACCCGGGCATCCCTACAACACCTTGAAGTCGATTGAAGAAAAACAGTTAAAAATTCACCAAAAAATTTGGTCAAAAAATGACCAGGGCACTGCTCTTCCCGGATCTGCGCTTGCTGGCGCGGAAAAAGAAGAACTGACGTCAGCGCGCAGGGGCGGCGCCTAAGTACTGCCTGCGACGTCATCCCGGCGATCACGACGCTGACGACGAACGCGGAGCCGCACGACGCCGCCTACCGACGCGCAAGGGTACTGCTACGCAAAAAACTTTCCGGATCCAGCCTGACACCTGGGGATATTCTAAGGTAAGGAATCTGTCACTAACGTGTCTCTTTCAGATAGGCACCCCTGCACCAGACGCCCCACGGCCTTGGGTGGTCCAACCGACGGTGCCTAACCAACCCCCAAGATCCCAACTTACCTCTCGAAGTGGTGTTCCCACCCAGAAGACCTTCGTCCCCAAGCCTGCAGTGCCTTTGCAAACCGGAGGTCCCCTATTGCAAACAAGGCGCCCTACGTCAAAACAGCACCCTGCACCCGGCCGCCCTAGTGCCGCTGAGGGTGCACCTTTGGTGCTACTTTGTTTCCCCAGAGCTAAAGTCTAGGAGCTTTGCTCCCACAACCAAGTGGCCTGCTCGTCAGCAGCCACCAACCGGAGGCCCCCCGATACCCCATTGGATAACATTGGGCCTCAGGATTCTGCACACGGCCGCCCTAGTGCCGCTGAGGGTGTAACGAGAGTGCATACTTGACCCTGGGGGACCGCTGAGTCTACCCCCAGAACCTCAACTCCCACTACCGAATACTTACCCTAAATCCGATAACACTATTTTCCTCGTAGGATAACATTGACTGTTTTGGAGTGTGGAGTTTGAAAACCTAAAAGAAATTCTTTAAAATTGTACTAACAAAAACGATTTTACTTACCTGTTTACAGGAAATGTCCCAGTGTAGTATCCAGGTATACCACACTGTGTAAGAAAAGTAATCTCAAAAGTAACTTACCTGTAATTTTACTCAAAATACTATACAAAGTATATGTACTGTATTTACAAAGCATTGCATTTCTCAGAAACAATACTGCAAGTCAAAACAAAGTGCATTTACAATTACAATCCAAAACTGTGTTACAATCTGTATATTTACTGCAAAGAACTTATCACTTACCTGTGCCAGGCTTGCTTGGTTCTAGGAAATAAAATAACTAAAAGAATATTTTTATAAAAAACAATTGGTCTGAAGTTCAGTCTGAGTGTGTGAATTCATTTGCTGACTGAATGTGTACAACAAATGCTTAACACTGTCCTCTGATAAAGTCTTACTGCTCAACCACACTACCACAAATAGAGTGAGGTGCTATCTAACTTTACCTCTGCCTACCTTTGGGGTTCCACTGGACTCTGTGCACACTATACCTCACTTTGGTATAGTATAGTTCCCAACATAAGAGTTAAAGTACCTGTGGGAGTAGTTTTATAGCTTGAAGGCCTTCCTGTATCCATCACCTACCCAACCGGACATCGGGCATTGTGCTCCCCGTCTCCCTGCTGTGTCCCCTCCCTCTGACTTACGACCGTAACATTGCTTCTTTTTTTCTTATGTCTTACTTTGCTCTTGTAACGTATGGTAATTTGTAACTTGTAACTCACTGATCCTCATGTAAAGCGCTCAGATACCTCCGGGTCTAGCCAGCGCTATATAAAACTTGTTAAATAAATAAATCCACTGAGCAGTATTCCACCATCTAGTGGTTGGGTCTGGAATGGTTTTTCCCCTTTGCCTTTTGTCTCTCTTCCGGGCCTCGCTCATTGGGTGCTTTATCCTGGTGTCCATGGGGACAGACGCAGACCCCCACAAGGTGCTAACAAAACTGGGGAGGGTTAAGCAGCGACACTTCAGGACAACAAAGGGACAAAAACAATGCTCCACACCACCGCCACTGAGCAGGTGGTATGGAATTTGCACCAAAATTGAGACGGGCCCACATCTCAAAAGTCATAAGGAGCCAGAGGAATCTGTTCAACCACAGCTCTAATTGAAGCGATCTTAGCAGCTCACGTGTCGAGCATGAGAGACTGAAACAGGGCAGGGGTGACTGAAATAAAGCGATCTTAGCATAATTTAAGACCTCAGTAATAACACCACTAATTCTCCGAGTCTGCAACAGATGTGTAGTAGAGAAATCAACTTAAAATAAAAAAAAGTGATGTCAAACAAGATAAACACGAGCATATAGAGCTTTTCACAATATATACAGGCTAATTAAGCAAAACACAGCATGTCCAAATTATATTATAACATGAATTCATATTAATGTAAAACAGATCGGATTCTGATAATGTAATAGGCACTGAAGAATACTTGCCAATCTCTTGATCTACTCAGGCACACAAAAGTACTTGGAGGATCCTCCGAGAAAACTATAGTAACACCTATTTAATCTGTAAAACTCCGATAGCACTTCTAAACGGAGTCAAGCCAATGTAGTAGTGTTTTAAAGTGAAAAAAAGCACAAGGAGGTGAATGCAGCTGGAGGTCGAGTCACTCCACTGGTGCTCGCATGAGTGATGACCTATGTGCGCGCTCAGAGAAGGATGTGGGCGCCATTTGCTTTGTTTAATTTTTTTTATTTCCAATCTAAGATGGCCTAAGTCACTACGGTCAGGTTAAAAACAAATACCACAGGTGTCCAGCAGAGAAGAGGAAAAGCAGCGTACAATGAAAAGAGCATCACAGAGGAACATGAAGAGCAGCTCCCAAAAGAGTGCAAGAATCCCGTAAGGGTGAAAAAAACAGAGGTGGGCGGGGGGGGCACAGAGTGCAAGTGAGAAGGAAATAACGAGTGAGCAGCACAAGATGAGAGAAACAGAGTGGTGGAAGCACAGAAGAGAAATGTAGGAATGTCCCCCTTTTTGACATGGTCACCCCCACCCGGTATTTGTGATTTCGATTGGAAGTGCAGTAGATTCCTGCTAACCAGGTCGTCAGCGGCGGTGGTGGATTAAAAAAAGGACACAAAAAAAAAAAAAAAGCCAGATCCACACAATTGTGGGACTTTGATTACAGACACTTCCAGCTGTGATGTTCCAAGAACGGTCATTCTGCTGGGTCAAATCCCTGGAATCTAAATCAGTGGGGGGAAGATATGTCCCAGTTCACCAATGCCAGGTTGGGTCTGAACCTTTTTCCCCACAGCGAGAAGTCATGTCAAATGCAATAAAAAGGCACACTAATCTGTAGGGAAAATGAAAGAATTTCTCCAAGGCCAGTGCCACTAAGTTCAGTAGGTCTTTGGCAGTCGCATGCCGGACACGGTACCTCCTGCCCTGTATGCCATTCAGTGGCACTGGCTAGTGGGAAATTCTTTTAATTTCCCTACAAGTCAGTCTGCCACCAAATCCTGGCCAATAAAACATCATGCTCAGATGGGTTGAGAGATGGAAGGTCAAATGGACTGTGGGAACATACTATATGTTTGCTTTCGAAGTCTTTTTTGCGTTGAAGGATATTCGCCATTTCGGCTTGGTGCCTTCTTCTCTTTTTCTTGATCTCAGCCTCGTGTGTTGCGGCGTCGAGATTTTCCGGCTGATGCCGCCGAACCGGTCGTCAAGGTTTGTTTCGGTCTCCCTTTCTTCGACGCCAAGGCGTCCTTTTCCAGACTGTCTTTCGACGTCTTTGTTTTTTCGAGGACTTTTGCCGTTCCGGAGTCTTTATCCAAGGATCCTACGGTCTGTTTTTGTTTGGATGCAACTGCGGTCGCCGAATGCTTCGACGCCGAGGATCCCTTTGGAGGTCTAGAGTCTGATTTTCGAGACTCTTCTAGTTTTGTCGAGGTCTACGACTCTTACCTCCTTCGAAGTCTTCTTCTCGACTTCCACGACCAAGACTTCTTTCCTCGCCGCCTTCAGGTCCTTCTGCGATGTTATCTTCCTCCTCACTGGAGAGGCCCAGGTCTCGCAGCGATGGCGGTGGTCCTTGGCCTTGCATGTTGTAATTGGCTTTTCGCTGCCTTTTTCTTACCCTTAACGTCTTCGGGGTGAAGACGGAGCAGGCGTTACAGTCGTCGCTTTGATGATCCAGCGGCAGGCACAGGTTACAGACCGGGTGCTGATCCTTCTGAGCGTATTTGTGGTGGCAGTTCTTACAGAACTTGAACAGCGTCTTGTCCATTACAGCGCCCAGGGAGCCCCCTGCATGCGCATTCTCCGATCGTCGACGAAGTTCTTGATTTCTTCCCTTCGAACTGCGGTCGTCGTAGGTTTAAAGTTGAAAACTGAAGACACCGTTCTACTGATTTTTCTCCGATTTTCCACGATTCTTCTCTCCAATCTTGGGAGCTTCTCCGTATTGATCCAGACCCAACGGCGGAAAAAAAGAATCTGAAGATGGCTACCAAAGGTGGGAGCTTCTGGAGGAAGACCGTCGACGTCACAGAAGGACACCAAATGGTACTAAGTCATCGACGCCCACCAACAGCAAAAAAAACAAGCATTGGCATAGCCAATAGGTCTCACCTTTGGGACCTTATAAGTGTTTTGCCAGACCTATTGGCAAACAGCTGAAGCTTACTCTAGCCACACCTAAAAACTGGGACTCGCAATGACTATTAAAATGTTTTGAGAGGGAGTGGGGAGTTTAAGCATGACTTAATACGTCAAAAAGAAATATCCGAAAGCAGCCATAGTCTGACACACAAAAGGAAAAGCCCTGTCTAAAAACTTCTTCAACTGAGCAATAGAAACTACAGCTCCCGCCCTTCACACTTCCCATCTACCAAACCAGCAGTGCTGGGGAAGAACAATTATTGTGTTTTTGGGGAAGTGGTGTAAAGAGTAGTGGTCAAAGCCATGTAGTTTCTTGGCGCTAATAAGAAGGAATCTGCATACTAAAGTGCTGTTCTGTGGAGATGCAGAGGTACACATTTTAGTGCTGCCTTTGAAATGGTCGGCTGCCCACACTATTGTAAACTACCATGCTGCGACGCCCCCCCCTTCTTTTCCCTTTCAGAGAGAAGAGTGCACAGAAGCTAGCTGCTGCACGCCGCTGCCGAGTGAAATGATTATGTATCAAAGCAGCCATCGACTCATACCCTCCCCTTCATCCAGCTATTGTTCAAGAGGTCACATAACCTCTTGAACTCGCACCTTCGTGGTACAGCGTTCTGCCATTCGCCAGAGCCTAGGTACAGTGGGCTATAAGTGGGATGAAAAAACTAGTGGTCTTTCAAAGGGGCGTGGTCGGTGTAATTAAGGGCTTGGCTTAAAACACAAGCTAAAAATCTGTGTTTAGCATAGTGTGCTGCCCGACTGGTATTTTGCTGTTTCTGTCATTGCATCCAGATATATGATAACACGCGTAACATTATACCTACAACAAGCCAGGACTATTAGCTTTGTCAATGGTTGTTAGTTGCATAAAATAAATAAGCCACAACTGTGACTTTTGTATATAATATTGAAAATGCTTCCGTTCTGAAACGACAAGACTGTAAAAAAAACTAAAACCAGTCTCTTTGAGGTTACATCAAAGGCTTTGAGAAGTGGTGGTACTGCTGCAGGGTTAAGATTTTTATTTCACCCTGAGGGTGAAGGCAAAAATAGAGAGCCCGAAAGGTGTCCGTCTCAGCACCCGCTTTTAAGAACTGGCCGTGCTGAGCACCGGTAGGACACGGCCCTCTTAAAGCACTGCCTAGGAGCGCTCATATGAAACTAACACCTCAAATAAACTGACCACATAAAACTGAATGGGCATACCCATACTACAACACATAAAAGGGAGTGTATTTAGTGTGGGTACCCCGTGAGAGCTGCTGGTTTCAGCCAAAGCCGCAACGGCCCAATACGAGTAATATAAAGTGATTTATGGTTGAAAGGCGGAGCTGCACAGTTGGAACACTCCGCTGACCTGCTTTGCAGGCTGCACGCTCCTCGGGGGTTCCTCCCATCAGGCAAAATGTCTTTGTAAACCAGCAAAGCAGACAGTTTAAGTGCTCTTTTAGTGCGCCCTCACCAAATGTTGCGGCGGGGGAGGGAGGGGGGGGGGAAAAAGGAGGAGGCTGGTTTTGCATCACTGTGAGTTAATGCACAGGACAGGCAAGCTCAGCTGTTACATTATAAAAAAAATCTGTTTTACGCCCACCATTATCACTTCTTCAGGAGACACTTCCACCTCCTGGAAGGTGGTGCCCTGGGCATTTGCCCATGCCCTAAAACTGTTCTGGTTGTAAACTATGCATATGACACAGGGAGTGGATTTTAAATTTACTGTAGTCTTCTACTGCGTTTCAATTTGGCAGCCACACAAAAAATTGAATTTGTCGGTGCTAATGGATAATAATACTCAGTGCCTCAAATTAGCCATCACCTGCTCAAAAATGGATCTGTCTCCAAAATGAGCACCAAAGGAAATAGTGCGAATGCCAAAAGTCAGAAAAATTAATGTAGTACTCCCTGCTAAACCCTCCGAGTCTCTGATCCATTCTGTATTTTCAAAATAACCACGGACTATGCAAATGAGTTCCATTTAGATTTGCTATATGTTCTTATGTGAACTTCAAGCCAGTCCGGATTTTTCAAGCTCTAGAACCAAGCCTGCTGGGACTCGTAGTTCACGTTCCCGTCTATGGCTTTTAAGCTGCAGATTACTTTACGCTGTTGGCTACAAAAATTAGGAGTGGCTACTATTATCTTTATTTCCTTGGGCCAGTGGGCAGCGGTATAAACACAATATGCTTAACACTGAGAACAACCAACATTTTTACTCCTGAAATTCGTGGCGATCCTAGTGAAGCGGCAACCTGACTGAACCAAAATCCGGCTCAAGCATTCGAATACCTTGCTGCTTAAGGACTCTGTAATGGGAACGGGGTCAATGCTCAGACTTACAGAGGTGCGAGTAAAACATTTAACCACCCATCTACTGTTTAGTTTTTTTTCAATGCCATCCACAAAGATATTAATCTCCCTCTCTGCACTCGAGAGGAAAATATCTTTCTGACCCAGGAAAACACCCGAGACTGATCCACTCCATATTTTTGAGAAGGTCCGACTTTGGAGCTGGGGAACCAGGTTCGAGTCTTGGCGTCGGCTCAAAATCCTGTGGTCCTGGGCATATCACTTAATCTCCCTGTGCCTACCAAAAATGAATGCGTCCTTGTGTAACTAAATTTGTGCTCATGTACAGCGCTCTCCTACCTTCGGGTCGAGTTCGCGCTACATAAAACTGCAACAAAAAAAATAGACGATGGCCTCTAGTGCTTATTTGGCCGGCTATGGTTCTAATCCCGGCTTCCTCATGTGATCGCACGGCGTGACCCTGGCCAAAGTGTTTAATCCCCTTGAGTTTGTTGCCTTAGCTGCCAAAATTGGGAGCGATTTAACAGAGGGAAATTTTAAGCACTGCTTGCTGAAAACATCGGCACACTCAATATCCCTTGTTCCTCCTCAAGCACAAAATAATGAGCAAATTTCAGCAAAGTTCATTTGTGTACCTTTTAGGAGGTATAGTTAAAATGTGGTAGTTTAAGCCGTTCATTTAGAAGCACGCCCCGGAAAATAAACAGATGCTCAGCGCTTATACAACCACTGGACCGATTCAAAGCGCTGCGGGAGAATGGGATAAATAAAGGTACGCACGGGTACGTTTTCGGGGTTCCATGTCCCGTGCACAGTTCCATTTGATGAAATACCTCTCAGAGCCAAGAAGAGAAGTGCCAACCTAGTTGAGCTGTTTGCCTTCATATGCGAGTTACGGAGGGGCCACCCTGAGCCGAACACTAAAAGGCATCACAATTAACTTTATTACGTATTGGAAACTTATTGCAATAACCCCTGGTCAGTACTGGCAGACTACTGTCTCTTGCACAAAGGCAAATATTTTTCTACTCACAATTTGCTCCCACGAGTATGGGAAAACGCAGGGCCATCGTAACTGTCAAAATAATTCTACGGGTTAGAGCCAGATTGCATGGGAAACTTTCAAGTAAGTAGCTCTAATCGCACCGAATACGTTTCTTAAACGTGCTCTCAATTTAAGCATGTAAGGGAACCGAAGGTGATGTGCTCAAATTGGTGTTGAGGCGAAAGCAAAAAGTCAACAAGCCCGCGAGTGGTGCGCGAGAGCGCGCACTTGTGTGAGGGATCTGTTTCCAATTATCGTGCATGCGTCTGGGCACGATAATTGTAAACAGATGTCGCCCGTGCGGGTAACTGCAAGCAATAGGCCGTGGGCGGAGCAAAGGCGGGACATGCACCCGCCTTTGCCCAATTGCGTGCTGTCTTTCTTAGAAAGACGCACGCAAAACCCAATAGCCTGTGAGAAAAACAAACACACGCACAAGCGTGTGGTCAGCTTTCTGAAGCCCCTTACTAAAAGTCTCGCAGAGCAACGCATGCGCGCTGCGCTAGGCAAGACCTAAAAAGAGAATAAATACTACAATTCCGGACCCAACCACTAGATGGCGGATTAATGCACAGCATAGTGAATCCAGAAAAGTTTCACGCTGCAAAACTGTAATTCCATTGTAGATCTCAGTTTGTCATTTTGCCATAATTAATAGAACGTAAAAAATGTATGCATATATTATATTTTTTTCGATAGGGATGGCATACTTATATGGGTGTAAGGAGCAAAAATGAGGTTTCGGGTAAAGGGGTTAAGAATAAGGGGAATAGGGCTAAGTGTAAGGGGTAAGGCATTAAGAGCGTAAAGTTAAGTAGTTATTTGTGATGGGTTAAGGGCAAAGAGACAATGTTGGAAGAGCTTAAGGGGGTAAAGGTAAGGGTAAATTTATAGGGTTAGGACTGGGGTAAAGTGTCAAATAGGTATGAGGTTAAGGATGTAAAAGCAAAGGGGTAAGTCAACAAAGGAAAGGTGGTAAAGAGAAGGGTATGCAGATAAGAGTAAGGGGCAGGGCTAAGCGGAAAAAGGGTGTAAAGTCAGTGAGGTGATTGGTTAACTGCAAGGCTAATGGTTCAGAGTCAAGTGTGAGGGGTTAGTTTAAGGGATAATAGATTAATGGTCTGAAGTTAAGGCGTGAATATAAAGGCTTATGGGTAGAGTTAAAAAGTTAGAGGTAAGGGATTAAAGGTACATGGAGAAAAGTGTAAGTGGTAATGGGTGTAAAAGTAAGGAGGTAAGTGAATAACGGGTTGGAGGTAAGGGCATGCTGGTAAAAGTAAGGGGGTAGGGTTAAGGGAGTCAGTGTAAGGAGCAAAAGAAAGGGGGTAAGGTTAATGGTTTGGGGACAAGTGTAACGTAGTGCAATAGTGCAAGGTTGCAAGTTAAAAAGCAGACATTAGGTTTTATGGGTAAGGTTATATAGTTAAGGGCCAAGTAATATGAGTTAATCCTAAGGTATTATGGCTACTTAGCATTAACCAATTATGTTCAATTCCTTACGGACGGGGGTGGCGGGGATGTAAAATTAAGAGTGAAGATTATGGGTAAGGGTAGAAGTTATGGGTAAGGGATTAAGAGGCAATGGGATAAGAGGTTAAATGTGTAACATATGGTGTAAGTGCTAAAGGTAACATTTAGAGGGCTAAAGTTAAGTGGGTAAGAGTCAAGCAATATAATATAGGAATAATATATAAAAGTTAAGCTAAATATACAAACAGGGCGACAATGAAAATGAAATAGAAAAAAATGCCAACCACAGAATGACAAGGAAACAGTAGAAAAAGCTGTGATGACATAGTAGAGAAACAAACACCAGGTGAAGAAACAGTATGTATACACGACTGCACCATGCTCACTTAAACAGGCTCCACGGATTAAGTCAGATAAAGAATGGGTCCAACTTAACCTAATTGTTTTTGTTTGGAAGGCTGGAGCACAATCCGATAACTTAAGGACGAAAATAGTTAATGCAAGGCTTTGTGAAGGCTTGTAGAAACAAAGGGCACTAAGTTTTTCAAATTAACAAGCCCCATCTCACCAAACCAGACAAACTGGACTGCCAGCCAAAGGCTGAATCGTGGTTTCCTCTTATAGGGCTTTTCACCCATTTACTCCTCTCACCACCACAATGGAGGCTAGACCTACCCAGGCACAATGGTCCACCACGTTCCTCCAGTCTGCGTGATAGCTCCTCCTTAAAGGCTACGTTTCTGAACCTTCGCCCTGGCGTCAGACCACAGATAGGTTTGTCAATAGGTCGAGCAACTTCCACTTCCTGGGTCATTTCTGCAAACCTCATGACTTGCTGCAAAAGAACAAGAAATACTTAACAAAAGAACCAGTATAGGTACAGTCCTCTCCTCCACAATACCACCAGAACAAAGTCATTAGGCTAAAAGCTTCAGAACTGCATGAGACACTGACATTTAGATCAAAACGTTAAAATAAACAGCCCCAAACATGACTTAGGACACTGGCACAGATTTTTAAACTACTGTAAAATGGGGTCAACAAGTCCAAGAATTTGTCACAAAAACATGCCCTATTTAATGCTTCAATCCAAACAGATCGGATCTACTTGAACAGGGCCGTATTAATGCCTTCCAATATTTCGCGAGTAAACCCCATCATTTATGTGCACCAAAACCTATTCTTGTACTTTGTCAATTTGCTGTGTACCTCCTTTGTCCTAGAGTATAGAATTCTATTACACATCTTCAGTGAACTATCCCTGCGGTTGCCGTACATGTGTGTATACACACACACACACACACACACACACACACACACACACACACACACACACACACACACACACACACACACACCCCCCCCCCCCCCCCACCACCACCTTTTTTGCCTTGTGCAATGATCCAATGGATTCTCCTTCAGTGTCAATCCTGCTTTTTTGTTATATGATGTGCTATCCATCGTGCCTCCTTCCTTTGGTCACAAGCGAACATTTGTTCACAGGTACAAAAGAAATTAAAAAAAATTAAAAACCTGTGTTCCCTTATTGATTGGTTTTGGTTCTGGCAGGTAGTACTTTACTGCCCTTCAAACACCCAATGCATGCAAAACCCGTTAAGCACGTCTCTTTGGGTGCTGAAATAAACTGGCAGTTGAATGGACTGGGTAGCACTTCCATGGTTAACATGGAAGTGTACTATGAACTTGGGGAGGAAATGTGGATTTGCTCTCATAGCCACTTTGTCCGTGTGTATTTGTAAGTAAGATTCCTCCATGGATAGTGCTTGTAAATACCTGACTCTTCGCAGAGACATCATCGGTATTAAAAGTAGAGTGTTAAATGTTAAAACACTTGAGTTCTGCTCTCTGGATCGGCTCAAATGCCCCTTCATTAGTTGACTAAGCACCAAGTTGAAATTCCACATAGGGGAAGAGTACGGACTGTGGTGGTGCCAATCTCTTTACTACACCCATAATCAAGATATTCCTAGAGGGAGCAAAGAGGCTTCTTCTGGTCTGTCCCCTAGTGTATGCCACAACGGCCACCAGGTGGACCTTGATCGATGTAAAAGTTAGGCTTTAATCTAAGAGGTAAGTTAAATAATTACTATGGTGTCTTAGGTTCTACTGTCTAGAAAAGCTTTCTTTTGCACCAGTAAACATACCTGTTCCACTTTACTGTTTACTATGTGCTTGTTGTAGGCCTCCTCACCCAACTTATGGTTCTTTGGGGAGACCCAAGTGTCTGAAATCCAAGTCCTCAGGAGCCATGCTACTAACCCGAGGCTTGCTGGTTCTCGGCGGTATACTTTTCCCTTCTACATTGTGAGCAGGTCCTGCAAGTGTGGCAGTTTCAATACCACCACTCGTGCCATATCTACAAAGTCCAAAAACCAAGTCTGCCTTTCCTAGTGTGTTGCCATCAAGGATTAGTGCCACTGATGACTGTCTGCGCATCAAGGTTAATGGGGAAGGGGGATTATGCTAACGTCCTTGACCAGTTTATCAATAGGGCTTTCCCTCTCAACAGATTATGTGGGTACTTGTATGCGGAGCTTTAGCATTTTGCGTTTTTGGTGTCGGTCAGAGCCCTATTAGTGGTGTCCCCCCCCCCCCCAACATTGGAACATTCCAATGGTGAGGAACTTCGTCTGCTTAGCCTGTGTAGGCAAGTTTTAATCTACTAGAAAAACATGATTAATTTATGCATACTTAAGTTAGCATAACTAGGCTGCATTTGAAAATCTTCCGTGAAGTGATACAGAAAAGTGCATGTGTCGTTCTATCTCCTCATCCCCCGGTGGCTCATGGGTCACGCAACACATGCTGTATGGCGTGGAAGGTTGAAAACTGTCCATGTGGATCCGTGACCTCCTGAAAAGACATGGTGATACCCTCATGATAAAGTTCCCCTAATTGCTCCACTCCAGCTTCCCTCCACGGGGCCGTGGCACACCGCACCACTTACAGCAGCCGCAGCAGTTTCCAAATAGTAATTGCTGGCGAGTATGGGAGTTGGGGGGCCTCTGGGGTGCAGGAACCTATGGCAGCAGGCCACGGGTACTTAAGATATATCCAGTTTGTCTCCTTCATATGCAGGTGTGGTAATCACATGTCTAGGTCCTGAAGAAACTTACACTCAGACGTGGTTGAAAGGCTGCCAAACCCACACAATTAGTTGACGGATCTGAGTAACACCCAAGGGGCTATGTAGGAGCGCTCACTACCAGGTTTTGAAATTTGCTCACAACCATTGATATTTGTAGTGTTTTATGTTATATGTTGTAAACATAGTCACAGTTTAAGACTGTCATCTGCACTACTGTCACTTTTATCACAAAATACTCTTGTTTGCATATGGTATAATGTATTTTTTTTTTACAGAATCCATGTTTGTCCAGTGCATCTTATTCATCTTGAAGCTAGCATTCAAGCAATCGGAACAGAATTAATTTTGGGATTCCTCTGAGGAAGCTATGAGGTTTCCACATCTAAAATAGTCCCTCGGGGTGATTGATTTAGTATACAGATAAACAGTGTGTCACGGGTTGAATGTGTATATTTCTCGACACGAGGGGCAACAGTCTTCAAGGACGTGGGCTCCGGAGATGCGTCCTTTCTCGGATCCAAAATGCTTTTGAAGCTCTGGCAGGTCTAGATTTTTCTTCTGGCTCGCATTGAGGGTTTGTAGAAGGAAACAGGACTCTGCCTGCTCCTCATTGAGTTGCACTCCATGTGTGCCCGCAGCCCATTTCATCAGGGTGTTGCGGTCTGCCAGATCGTCCGGCGCGAGGCATAGAAGGGTTTGAATTCACAGTCTACTCTAGGTATATCGGCATTTAGGTCCTGCTGCACCTACTCCGGTGTGCTTTTGGCATCAAAGGCTATTTCTCTGATGTTACCCTCATCTGCATAGAGGAACTCTTCCCATCCTTTGAGTGGCTTTGCCGTGGTCTCGAGCTCTTTGTTCTTCCTCGACCCCTCTGAGCTCTTGTGTTCTTGATGGGATATGGAGCCCTTTCAGGAAAACTTCAAAAATCCTTCTTCTGCAACATGGCCATCATTTCGGGCAAGGAACCAGTGCTTCTTGCGTTTGACTTACAGCACCTATTGATCGGCATCAACCTCCTCTTCAGTGACAGAATTCCTTTTTCCTTCACCTCCCTTTCCCTCGATTGCTCTTCGGCGTCGAAGCAGTCTCTTAGGATTTGCCTCCAGAAGAGTCCTTGGTCTTGAACCCGTGGGGCTCTTTATGTTTGGGCCACCCTTTGTTAGTTTCTGCGCCAGGGATTCCTCGGCGACTCTGGTGTTATTTCCAATGGCTTGGCTACATCAACTATTAGCGCCGATACATGTTGACGTTCTTGGGTTCACCATGTTGCAGCACCTTTCACGCCAAATTCAGTCTCTCAATGTCAACGACTCTTTCTTCGGTGTCAAAGCCGCCTTCTTATGAGAGTTCAGTCTGTTTTCTTCCATCATCGCTGGATAGCCCAATATCTGCGCGAAGTCTGCTTCTTTTGTGACTGCATCATCACGTAATGAGCAAATCATTGTTTCTGTGCAAGCTTTAAGGTTTTTGGATGAATCTCGGCACAGGGCTCGTGACCTTTGATGGTATTGTCTTTCAGTAGGCACAAGATCCAAACTTTGTGGCTACGTTTCTGTGTAAACTTTTAGTGGCACTGCAAACAAAATCTAAAGAGCATTCTCCATTTCCCCTAGTGGCCCCGGGTATCTAGATGTACGTTCTCCAACCTTGTGGTCGAATTTTTTTATATAATCTTTTGATGGAAACCAGTTATGATGTTCTCTTCAGCAGATCAAATCTTCTCTTTTTACTTTTTTTTACAGTTTCCCTTGGTGATACGGCAATGCGATTTTCGAACACTGGAGATACTCAGTCCTTCCAGGTGCAACAGATTTTTTTTGGGGGGGGATAGAGAGTGGGAAGAGAAGAAGAGTCAGAAGATGGTTACCACGCACAAGGGCTTCCGGGGCATACATCTCATGACACCAGGGGAAGGGCTTACCACCAAATGGCCCCAGGACTAAAAGACATTACAGACCCAACCACTAGATGGCAGAATAAAACAGCATGTGAATTAAAAAAAAAAAAAAAAAAATTAAACTGCAAAACCCTCCTTTTACACTGAACGCTCCTTAAGTTAACTGGGAGAGCAATGATTAGCTGAAAGAAAAAACTTAATATAATGAAAAACGGGGAAAATAAAGAGCTTGTCTAGTAGTATAGATGGTTCCAATGAGAACTGAATTGTATAAAAATGTTTTAAACATAAGGGATAAATCACTCTTGAAATACCCCAAAATGTATACATAAAATACTTGCAACCAGTAGAAACCACACGGCAAACAGACTAAGTGAGTCTAGTGCTACGTGCTGACATCTGGTGAAACTTAAAGGCGACAGACTTGAACCCAAAGAGGCCATCTAGAACTTCTACTCTCCCAAGATCACATATTTCAATGCCATAAAATCAGGGAATATTAACACTTGTTATTTACAACACCTAATAATATCAAAAACTTCAGCTTGAGGAGCTGCATGAAAAGAAAGTTACCATAAACTGCAGATGTTGCCATTTCCATTACCCAACTGATTGGCATGCATTTAAATATTCCTGGAAAGTAGTGTAAATCACCAGGATTCCAACCTGCAGCCAGGGGACTGCAAATTGCACAAATGTTAGCAGCAGTTGTGCTCATCCACTCACCAATTTTACTAACCAATAACATATGCCCAAATGTGGGACAGGAAACTGCAGGACAACATAGTAGTCATGCAAGGCCCACCAACTTTACCTATCTGACGTTAGTCCAGACCAAACTCATCCAATCCTTGGACTCTGCTGAAAGTGCCATCAAGAGTTGACAGCATGTGGAAAAGAGCGGGTCGCGCATGAAAATAATTTTAAAAAGTGGGTGTGAATCAGAGAGAGAAAAACGGACAATGCAAAAACCAGATCAAGCAGAATAAGAATTCTCAGAATGCCAAAAGAAACCCTGACAATGTTGTATGGGTGACAAGTTCTTAAACAAGCATTTGCAATGCAATAGGTCTCGCAGTTGCAAGTGTTTAAGCTATTGGCATTGTTAATGACGATGCCTTTTATTTATGTTACAAAAAAACAATACATAAATAAAGGCATTGTCATTTACAATGCTAATAGCTCAAACATATGAGACCTAGTGCATTGCAAATGCTTGTTACTAATTAGGATGATTAGTCATAGTCTAACACGCATATCACAGTGTCGTGCGTGTTTTTTAAGAGGGGCTCCCTAAACGTGCTGTGGGGAACTTAAGGCTGCGTTTAAGCATGAGGAGATGTGGGGTGGTCTTGCTTAGATATGTTCCGTGTTGGGCGGTTGGGTGACGTCCCTGCTTGGTGGGAACAGTGTGGGCGTGTTGGCTGGTGTAAGTGGGAAGTGTTGGACGGCATGCATGGCTGTAGTGGGTGCTCGGCGCGCCAGCTGTTTTTGTGTTTGAATTCTTCGCACAATGCCCCTGTTGTGAAACGTTCTCCGCCCCTGGTAAATGCGAGGTCTGTTCCACCGGTGGTGTGTTTATTTACCCAGCCCGTGGCGCGTGTAGCAACTCATGGCCGCCCGTGCCGATGGAGGAGAGGTCTGTTTACCTGTTTTCTGCAGGGGGGCGGCTCTGAGGCGAGGAGGGGGAGCCTGCTGCGCAGTGTGCAGCATGGGGAGGCGTGAGTGGCACGCGCCTGGCACCTCCGCTTATTTACCAACCCTTTGACATCCTCAGCTGCCCTGTAAACCCTTAATCAGTGCTTTAAATGACCAGGAGCTGCCCGATACCGGGTACCTGCGCTTGTTTAATTTGAAAGTGACAGTGCCTGCACGACTGCAATACATTTTATGGGCACTTCTTGGAAGGAAACAGATACTCTGAATAGTGAGTACCTGCATTTCTATATTTCCATTTAAAGCGCTGCCCATACTACTCCCGGAACCCAACACGTCCCCATTCTGCGACGTTCAACACCTAACTACTTCTTCTTAATTAACTTGCAACAACTGCATTTTTTATGCGATAAGTCTAGACACGCTGCCATGTGTATAAATACGGCGCACAAATAAGATGTAACTTGACGTGAGTGTCACGTGACGCTTCGTCGCGGCCAAGTGGCTTTTTTCGAATGGGAAATAGTCACTAGCTTACCGGCCCGTGGGCTTCGTAGAGCTCGATGGCGGCGCGAGAAGGGTCAGCATGAGCCGCAGGGCGCGCGACCTACGGCTGGGAGGCTGAGAGGCAGCATGGAGGAAGCAAGTATAAACGACGCGACCATGGAGGACCCGAACCACAACAGCTGGGAGCGGCAGGGGCAGCCTTGCGAAGCAGACACCACCGACCAAGGGGACACCAGGCCCGTGCCCGCCAACGGTGAGCCCCCGGGGAGCAGGGCAGCTAAAAGCGGAACTGCCCTGAACATCAGCACCACCGCCAGCAAGTTCCGTGAGTGTTGGGGAAGTGACGGGAGATTTGGGGTGGCGGAGAAGGATGCCTGGAGTACCTGAAAGGCTGTGAAGCAGGGCAGCACGCGCTTCCATGCCTGGGCAGAGGCAGAGCTGAAGGGTGAGGACATTGCCAGCTGAACGCGTGCATATCTCCTGTCCTGCGTGCGCGCAGAGAGGAGAGGAGCGGCGAGCCGTACGCACGTGCACATCTCCTGTCCTCGCACGCCTGCTGTCTTTTATGCTAACGTCTTCAGCCGTGCACATGTCCTGTCTTCTGGCTGAGAGGCAGCATGGAGGAAGCAAGTATGGACGACGAGACCATGGAGGACCCGAACCACAACAGCTGGGAGCGGCAGGGGCAGTCTTGCGAAGCAGACACCACCGACCAAGGGGGCACCAGGCCCGTGCCCGCCAACGGTGAGCCCCCGGGGAGCAGGGCAGCTAAAAGCGGAACTGCCCTGAACATCAGCACCACCGCCAGCAAGTTCGTGAGTGTTGGGGAAGTGACGGGAGATTTGGGGTGGGGGAGAAGGTTGCCTGGAGGAGTACCTAAAAGGCTGTGAAGCAGGGCAGCACGCGCTTCCATGCCTGGGCAGAGGCAGAGCTGAGGCATCGCTAGGCGAGATCTAACGAGGACGGAAGGGGACAGGAGATGTGCACATCGCGTGTCTGTACGTGCGTGTTCACGTTCACGGGCGCGTTCACAATTGCAGTCCGTCCTGCGCGTGCACATCTCCTGTCTCCCTTCCGAAGCAAGTCGACAATAAGTCTCGCTAGCGACAGCGCTTCGCGCTGCGTCGCTAGGCGAGACCTAAAAAGCAACAGAGACTAAAGACCAGCCATATTTGTAATAAAGAAAATTGAGGAACCAGCACAATATGAAGCACCGTACCAAGCTCTCCTCATGATCATCAGCTTTCGGATTTACACAAACAATCATGCGAACTTTTCCCTCGCCGTCAAAGTAGTTCTTGAAGAGATGAGTCAGCTTTGAGTCTCTGTATGGGACCATCTGAAACATTAAGAGGAGCATTAGAGAACGAGGCTAGACTTCATGGATAACAGCTGCTAAGGGTTTTCTGCTTTTAGACGTTAACCTTAATGAAACTTGTGGCCTGGTTTCTTAAAGTAAAAAAGCTAGGCAGGTTTTCTTCCGCCAACTCCAATAAAATACAGTAATACGTTCACAGCACCACAGCTTCATACATACAGTCCATTCTTGCACTTCATCCAGTACCATCACTGCCCATCTGTCCCACTGTATATACTCTGTACACCTACCAACTCTTCACAAGCACCCTGCCATCTACTTTCTTATCCTTCCCACACTGCACCTTCAAAGCCATAGGGCTTCATGCAACCTACCACCTCATCTAAATCTTTATAGCACCAACTCCTCCCGCAAGCTCTCCCATGTCTGCAGCCACATACCTTCATGGTGCCATACAGCTGATTCTCTCGTAAAACTTCTAAACATGTGCGCAGGGTCATCAAGGACTGATTGATGTTCCCTGAAAAAGAAACACAAAGAGAAAGTCTACAACGTTGGTTAAGTCAATGCAAATCTTTAGTACAGAAAAGGACCTGTAAATGGTCGCCGGAGCTCCTACAATTGGAAATGTGTGTCTCCACTTGTTACCTTATACTACGAGGCGTTTTCTATTTTTAGCAGGTGCCTTGCCACCTCATGGTTTCATAGGACACTTTCACAAGCTGTTATTTCGTAGCTTTGAGATCCAGTACCGCTCATAAATACATCACAGGTGGCAAGCCCATCTAGATTCCATGCTCGTAAGCATGCCACATCAATTCTCTTTTTTGCCAAATGGCACTGATCAGAATGGTTTCTTTCAAGGACAACACATTCCTAACATTGGGCCAGCTTTAAATAATCCCTTGATATTTCTATCTTTTTGCTGTTTCTCCCTTCATCACCTGGTTTCCTCAGCTCAGGTAGTTTATGCCTCACTCTGACTTGAAGTCACACATTATTGGCAACATCAAACCTGCGCTGTGTGCTACCATAAATATGAGGGCCCCTACTATTATTAGTACAACTATTCATTAGGAGTTTACAAAGTCTCAGCCTTCATGCGTGGTACAGAGAAACTTTTCAGATAAGGAGGTAGTTCAGCATTTCTACCTCAGAGACCCCAGCCCCCTCACCACCCCACCCTCCACAAATCTCATCCCCATAATCTTCCACCACACACTCACTGGCCAAATGCAGGTGATGCGAATAACCCAAGGGAGAGTAAAAGCATCTGGTTGCAATACTTTTTTCACACAATGACTGACAATGGGCTTCAGCTAGATATGGTGCTCCGAAATCACCACTGTAGGAAGCTGGCTCTATATATGGTATGCCACTAGGTGGTTATACCGTGTACAGAGTCCAGGGTTTCTCCAAAAGTGTACCAGGCTCAATGTAAAACCCAAAGTGCTCTAATAGTGGTAGTGTGGGTGAGCAGTCTTAGGCCTAACACAGAGGAGTGTAAGACACTTGCACGTCATTGTTACTTGCACATCATTGACCAATAATGGACACACGACTCAAGGAGATCCATAGCAATTTTAGAAAAATAAGCTTTGTTTTTACTTGTATATAAATACTTTTCCCTTTCAAAAGTAGACACTTAGAACAATTTCTGCACAGTTAAATGTTATCCTAAGGAGGAAAACAGTGCGGTTAAACAGGTAAGTATCACACTTACAGTTCCAGTCTTCAGGACAAAAGGTTGGCAAGGGTCAGGCGAGTACCAAAACTGCACCACCAGCGGCACAGGGAACAGCCAGGTGCAGAGGCCAAAATTGGAGTTTGGCCCAATGCGTTTCAATGGAGCCTGGAGGTGCTCAGCGCCACACTGCTTGCAGGTAAGTGAAACTGTTGCAGGGGCCAAGCTTTGGGGGTTAGGACCAGCACAGAGGAGCACCAAACATACACCACCCGCTGCACAGTGGTAGCCGGGTTTAGGGTGCAATTTCACCGTCGGGTGCCCAATGCTTTTCAATGAGGATTCTGCTTTCGACAAACAGGCTGCAAGCGTCGCACTGGAGGTTGCAGGAGGGAGACCAACGACAGTAGAGGGAAGTAGAGATGTAGGGGGTCGTAGGGGCACCGTTGGTTCAGCTCACAAAGGCGCAGGGACTTTGGGTGCAGGGGTGCCTTTTGACATCAAAGTCTTCTTACGGGAGCCGGTCGCGGTCAGAGGGAGCATCTGGATTCAGGCTGCAGGCATCGCTGTGGAGTTCAGCCAACACTGGATTCGAGGTTAGGATCGCTGGGAGACTTCACTGGACAGGTGAGCCACTCAGACTCGAGTCGTGGGCGTTGGGTGCAGAGTGGGCAGGAGTCGCTGTTCAAGCTGGATCCGGAGCCCTTGGAGTTGGATTCTTCCGGACAGGGGTGCTGTCCTCAGGAGATCTGGTCTTTGTTGGAGAAGGCAGTCTTCCTCAGGATTCTGGAAGTCGCAGACCACAGGATAGGTGTAGTCTTCTTTGCAGGGTCTTTAAAGCTGGAGACAGGCCAGTAGGGCTGGGGCCAAGTTAGCAGTCGTCTTCAGGCTTTGCTGTACGGTGTCTTTGTGGGTTGCAGGAATCTAGTTTCTAGGTGTGGGGGAGACCTCTAAATACTAAATTTAGGGGGCGTTTAAGGGTAGTAGTAGGTAGGGCCAATGGGCACCTTACCTGGGGTGACTACACCCAGTATTAGGCCACCCTCCTGTGGGAGGGGGCATAGACCTAGCCCTGACTGCAGGAGTCCCCTCATCTTCAAGATGGAGGAGACTGAAAAGTGTGCTTAACTTCGCCTCCTCCACCTGAGGGGTGGAGTTGGCAAAGGTGGGCACACCTCCTAGCCTTTGAGTTTTCCTGCCGGTTTCCCGCCCATAGTGGGGGGTGTAAACCGGGGGCAGCGGATGGCAGCTGCCATCCGTTGCTAGCAACAGAGGCTGATGGGTCGCATTACAAAGGCAGTAGGCCTTTGAAGCTACCCTTTCGAGCACTGGCCCATCCGGGGTGGGGGGGGGGGGAGGGGTTAGGGGAGGGGACCACCTCTGCCCAGGATGTGCATGGATTCTGGTCCCAGAGAGCAGAGGCTCTTCACCAAGGGGTCCAGAAACAGGCCTGTGTGTGCCAGTATGACTAAATCCAGTCAGTGAGCACACCAGGGTCAGTAGGTTTTCAGGGGGCACTCTTCTGAGTACATGTTTTAATAAATCCCACACTGGCATCAGTGTGGATTTATTACAAGGAGCTGTTTGGTAACAAACACTCCTGGTTTCAGTGATGTGATCGTGGTTCAGGGGAACTCGAATTGTCGAGTCTCCAGCCCATGTACTCCTTATGGCTTCCCTTGCACTTACAAAATTTAAGAATTGACTTAAGTACTGTAGGGGTATATCTACTCATGCAGATGATATGTCCTCACCTGGGGTATAGTGCACACTGCCATAGGCTGCAAGGCCTGCTAGAGGGGCGAATTACCTATACCTACAGGCAGTGCTGGCTGGCATGGCACCCAGGCAGAGTTCCATGTCGACTTAGTTTTTTTTTCCTACACAGAAGGAATGCAAGCTGCAAGGGCAGTGGCATGGTCCTAGTGAGGGGAGTCCCCGGGGACCCTCTTCAGCTTCCAGGCCCTAGGAACCCATGGCACCACTTACTAGGTGCAGAAGTACCAATTGTGGATATGTTTTAGGGAAGAAGCATTGGCACAGGGAACCTGGTTGGCAGGGACCCTGTGCACTACAGTCAAAACCACATCAAATACCTAGGGAAAAAAGTGGGGGCTAACCACTTCAAAAGAGATACTCTCTCACAACCATCATGTGAGCAACCAAGACTTTGCTGGAAGAAAAGAAATGCTGGACCTGGCATTTTCCAGGGTGGGCATAATTAGCATTGTACAAAAAAAAAAAAAATCCCACAAAGGAGGCACAAGAAAAAGCTTAAGTCACTAAAAGGCTCCTGCTCCCATCAAGCTAACCTCAGTCTCCAGACACCCAAATGCAGAAGCCTTATTGGGAGGTCAAACAATGGAGGTGCACTCCATCAAGGCGGGAGCCCTCTCCATCCTCCAATACAGGTCCTGAAGGCACAGCTGGAGACTTATCACAGCACACTGGTTCAGGAGTCCTCTACCAGCAATGTTTTCTTGGAACAAAATCTAGGAAAGACTGCATTTGCTATCACTGTTCTCTCTATGGGAGTAAAGAACTCCACAGTGGATGGGAAGCTAGGTGAACTTGGACAAGTAACTGCCAAACCTGTTCCAGTTTCCCTTTGACCAAAAACGGGGATGGACTATATTGTTGGCACCAACAACTCCACCGAAGCCAGACTTGGAGATTGAGCCATAGAATTGCAAACAGCTTAAGGAGTGTGGACACCAGCCATTTTCGGGTGCCTGCAACCTCAAAGTCTTTCAACAAAAAGTACCACTGTCCCAAAGACAGTCTTTGTCTCGGTTAATCATTCCCCATCCCCAACATGGTTTGATGTGGTGATGAGCACTTCCCTGAAGATGAAGAAAATCATTCCACAGGCGGACAACGATCACATTTCTCAAGACACTGTAAAATATTTCTCCAGACAAGCTAATGCCATCCTGGACAACTACAGAATCCATCGGTGACATGTGTTCAGCAGGTGCACCTCCTTGCTCCAAGGGGATGCTCAAGCATTGTGTAAGCCAGCCCTGCCAAGAACAACACATCAGGCGTTAGACAAATGTATTGCTGTGTGGTGGTCCACATCACTGCACTAAAATGCAAAGTCACGCATTTATAGAGACTCCTCAGTGGTCAAGCTAGAGTTCTGCTAATTAGCACCTCTGATTCATTGAAAAGCTGGCAGCGCACGGTCAGTGTTGCTTGCCGCACGCTTGGGGGGCTGGCTCAGCTCGCTCTGGCTACAATGTAATAACATTAACCTGACTCCGTGGCATTCAGATTCACTGACATCACGAGAGTGAATCAGTCTGCAAAATGTGCCCAATGGTTACTGCCGAGGCAGCTAAGACAGACACTGACTGTCACACACATACACCTATAGGCAGGCCTGGCCACCTGCGGTGCGAGCGGGTGGGTGCAGCAGACAATTTATGCTCGGCAGCGCTGCTCACAGCGAGTTGTTGTGCCGCATGGCCATAATGATGTATACAGACCCACTACTCGACCCAGACCGCGGACGCTGCCGGAGTGATGCTGCCTCAGTAGCCTGCACAACAGTGCAGTCCAGCAGCCATGATGATTAATGCCGCGGCGCAAGTGGTCAAGTCCTGGGCCGGTCCGCAGCCCGTAGCCCATGGTCACGGGAGTGGTCGCGGCGGGCTGGCCCGTACAGTCATGGTGCTGCTCGCTAGAGACAGACTAGTAAGTGTCACTACTGGTATCTTCCCCTTCCAAATTTAATTTTAGAGGGCATTATCATGAGCCTCAGTAAAGTTACAGCGGAGGCCTGAGAGCCTGGAGCTCAATTGTGACTGGCTGAGTGCCCCCAGGCGGCAGCTGGTGTTGCGGCAGCGGGGCTGGGCAGTGACGTGCTCTAAGGTGGACCGCTCAGCAAATTGATTTTAATTATTTGCGAGAGCTAGTAGCCGAGCTAAAGTCCTTTGAAAAAATTATAACCTGTGTGCCACAGCCTCTCCTGAGGCTTGCCCCGTGCTGCGTCAGGCTGGGCAGCGCTCTGAGTCTGCGAGTCAGCTAACTGCAGTGACGGAGTAATTTATTAGCAGGAAGCGGAGATCATCTGGGCTGGGGGCACTCGCATCCCGCTTGGTACATTTGGGTCCCACAGTGCCCTTCCATTTCTGGTGCTTTGAAGCAGTTTTAAGATCTTAAGAGTCTCTCGTTCAAATGGGTGCAATTCTTGATATTTCTATATTTCCCTCGTCTTCATTGCTTGATTATGTGCACGAGAAAGTGTCACTCAGTCGTTGAATGTCACTCATAATTACACTGAAATTCTAAAAATGTCACACATCAGCAATCTGAAGCCTTGGCAGCTATGTTAAGCTGGGTTCCAAATTTCCTCACATACATGAGATGACTCTTTTGCTTTTACCTTCAGACCGTGGTTTGATGATACCTCTGCATTGTTGGTGTGTCCAGAATACATGTGTACTTGTAGTTTCACATGCAATATGGTGGAATTTGTGATCCGTTAATACCAATAAAATAAAAATATAAAGCACGTACGCTCATGCCATTGCACGTGGTTTAAATTAAATGATCCATGCCAAATTTTCCCCCTTGCACTCCTTGTTGTACTGCTCTCACCGTTCATTTTGTGAAGCTCTTTGAAACTACCAAGTGTGGTGGCAACAACAAATAAAGTTCTGTAAATTTAACATGATTACATTAAGTTCATGACTGATTTATACATTTAAGTGAGCAGTGAGGCATACAAAATATGCAGCACAAGAAAGGACAGCAGCCAACTGTTTAAGCACCCCAGAGATATTGGTTCTTAATATGTTTTTTTTTTTTACAAACACTAAAATCGTAATTATGTACTCCTTCTGGCCTTTGACAATTCAAAAACAAAACATACTGAATAAAGAACTTACCAGCCTCACGCAGCCGGTTGCCTTCAGCCTTGGTGCGGTTCGTCCTTTCACTTCCAGCCAGATCCACCAAAGAAAGCTGACTTGTTGTAATCTGCTCACGCTCCTATTTGGGGAGAAAAATCTTATTTCAAATAATCCAGGAAAGGCATACAAAGGAGGGAAGACAGTCCAGGGTCAGCACTCCATGATCACAAAGACATCAACCTAGTCATAATCACGTCTTAGATGAATGTATGAAGGAGGTCTCGTTGAAAACGCTGCTGAAATTCTTAACTGTGTATACAAAAGGATCACAGATGAATTACTCTACAGAGCACTCATCTAATTATAGAAATTATTCCTAGCCTTACTTATATCAACATTTTCAGCATGAGATTGTTATACAAAATGTTGTGCAGAGATATTATTCTGCAGAAATACAGCCCAACTGCACATTAGCCTTGGGACTGACTGGAAATTGAGCTGTTCAAGTGGCTGCCCTCTAAGTGTCATTAATGAAAGATGCTTCAGGAAAGCAACTGCAAAAGCAGTCATGGTTATTAGAAAAGAAAAAAAAAACCCGCATGGCAGCGACCACCTTTTATAAGGGGGATTCCTGGACGTAATGAGGGGGCAGTAACCATAGTAAAATGACTGTACATCAGTATTCGCATGCAAGTAAACGATATCCACATAATAAGGTCCCTCTGCCCACGAGGTATCTTTAGAAAGCAAGTGGTCATCTAAATAGATCAGAGGTTGGCTGTCTTCATCATCAGTGTCATTATCACAAAAATCCAGATGCAAAGGAAGTATCACCCAAAAGTTGCGCTGATGGCTTGGGAGCTATTCTAATCAGCGACGCTAACTGTACAAGTGGCAGCATGGTGTGAATTAGTGTTTGTGGCAATGCTGAAGTCATTGCGGTCTCATGTGAAGCAGGTGATTAAGTAACCGACAGGAGCTGCTAGTTGATACAGTAGCCATCGAAACTGAACTAGCTGCTGGAAGCTACAGAGGCGAAGGCTGAGTGCTAGTCAGCAATGGTGCTTTCCTAGACGGGGTTCTCCATGTCGACAGCGGGCCTGGCTTCACTGGTTGAGTGCTACCTGTTGATACTGTCTCCGTTGACAGTCTTACAATCAACAGTACAGAAATACTAGTCATTGACGGCATAGCTTTTATGGCATTTCTCTTGTCCCTACTTGTAGCGAGACACTAAGATCATGAGGATCTCTTTGAAGGCGATTTGGCATCCGGATTCTGCCGTTGGCACCGCACCATGACTAGAAGTCTACACCTTCAAGGCAGGTGCGGCATGTCTTTGGTGGGCTCAGAGGAAGCAACGGTGACAAGATCTTCTGATGTAATCTGCAATTTGTGCTTTTTAGATTTCGAAGCACTCTGCTGAAATCAATTAGTTTCTATTCCCAAGTCAGTGCAGAGACTGAAATTAAAAGGGCATAGGATTGTAGAGGCTGAAAAGGGATGAGACTATGCCAATCACCCAAAAAATACAATTAAAGAGGCAAATAAAAATGCAGACTGAAGGCCTAAAGGAGGCGAGATATAAATTTGTCATGAAAAGCGTTCAGATCAGCGGTTTCACTTTTATGGCTTTTCATCAAAACTGAACAGAGGGACAAAGAACACCCCAAAATATATTAGGGATAAAACAGGGTTTAAAAAAAAAAAATTAAACAAAAAGGAAAATCGCCAACTTTAAGATGCCAATTAGCCATAAGAGCAAGATTCCAAACTTTCCCAAACAACTCACCACCAACATAACAAACCAGAAACTATTAAACCATATACCAGTAAAAAGGATGCAAGGTTTACTTTTAAAAAAACACTAGCACTGTACTAGGTATTCAACCACCCTCACCCAAACCCCTGGATGGATAGATGCATGGACGGACAAACAGCTGGAGGCAAGGGACTGAGGGAGGGATGCTATAGTGCAAATCTAGCCAAACGCCAGTGGAACGCTGTACGAAGTCAAAGGCAAAGATAGTTCATGTGTCACTGGAGGTGTAGTTGTTTTCTAAGAGTTAAAGTGGACTGTTACTGCATCATGATGTAGTGTTCTTTAAAAATGTTTGTCAGTCGTTTTCTAAACTTGAGCTGGGTTGGGGCAGTCCTGATGGATGAGGATTTTGCTTCAGATACGGGTTTAATACAAGGAATGTTGCTTTTTTTCCTTCCACCCCACTACTACTTCAGTCTGATGGGGTCAGGACTGTGGGTGTGACAAGAGCCATAGGAAATGAGCTGGTCAGCCATTAGGCAGGGGGCGCATGTGGTAGTTTTGTAGATTTTTCAGTACAGCAAAGGGTACCAGTGGAGTATCATCAGAGTGGGGGTGATAGGGCCAATAACTAAAATCGATCCATTTACAAAGATGTTGCAGGCTTGAGTCTAATGAATATAAAAATGTTACACATTGAAGAGGAAGTTACTATTCCTTCAATGAAGTAGAACAGTCATTACCTGCATGACATTGTCACCATCAGCATCCAGTGGTGCCTGTGCCAGTTTGATGTTAAAGACACTGTGAGAGCGACTGGATTCACGGTTCAGCTGAGTGTTCGCAATGCGTCGTTTTTTCTGACCTAAGGAAAATAGCATTTAATTTTTACATAGAAATGTATAGCTTCTCGGGCAGCTAAACAAGGGTATTACAGAATGCCAAAGCACAATGCAGTAAATGTGTTGACTGCCTAATTGCAGTTCGTTCGCTTACCTTTCCAAAATACCTCGAATGCTTCTTCAGTAGACTTCACCTCCACCTCAGTACATCCTGCAATGTACATGTTATGGTTCTGATCCTCACGCAGGATTTTAGATTGCGGAGGTCTGCGTAGAGAGAACAGAGCCAGCAGGTGGTAAGATAAAACCAAGCGTATATTTACAGGTGAAATAAACATGCAAAAATGTTACGCTTTTAGCAAGGGGGTGATGGGGACAAAGAGGTGATGTCCACAAATACTCAGCCACACTTTGGTTACAGCAATAGGGTGCTTGCACGCACATGGTATGAAGATTCACACAAATATGCCAACAGGACAGGTGGTACCGGAATTTAAGTTAGTCAAGGAAAGGCTATTAATCGAATAATACTTGATGGACTTGTCCATGCGTCACTTGAACATTTTTGTCAAAGTTCAGGTTCCCAATCCTGATCTAGCAGAGAACGAGCCAGGCAGTTGCCAACAGGAGAACAATGTCCTTCAAAAAAATCGGAAAGACCAAGCACACTATGTAAGAATGAATGGAAGGCCAAATCGAAGCAAGTTCAGTGTGCGAGTAGGGTTGCTAAGGTTCACCTCCCAGCTCATTTGGCAAAAGCAACTGTAGAACTCTGCATTATGCAACTCATGTCTTGGGTACCAATGCAAAGAAAATACAAAATAGGTTACCTAAGAGCTACCATGAAAGATATGAGCAGCTAAAATTTACACAGTCAAAACGTACGTCTGTTGTCATCACAAGTATAAAACATTGTGTTGCAAGAATATCATCATCACCAGGAAAACACCTACGAAAGCCTTAAGCTCTGGACAGCAAGCAAGGTTTTCAACTGCCATATTAATCCATAAGTGAACAAGTCAAAGTAAAACTATTGCATCTAGAATCCAGTTTACAGGAGTATTTACATGCTGTTTTTCATTAAAAAAAAAAAAAAAGAAAAAAAAAGGTTTATTAAAAAAATAAAAACCCTCAGCAAATGCAAAGGAAAAGGAACGGGCAGCGGAGCAAAACCTTACTGGATGCAAGTGCTAAACTAACATACTATTTTTTCCCTTCAACAAGACCCTTACATACTCAGGTTACCAGGAGCGCCCAACCTGCTGCATACAAATATTGAATATAAAGTGTAGCTATGCACAATGTGTTCATTTACGCCAGCACCAAATGCACTTTGCATGCAAAAGGGATCGGTTGTACATCTGGCACATGCACGAGCAACTAAGGGAAAAGCAAAGCTGTCTCGGAGCAAGTGTCTCTCAGGACGAGACAGAGCAGGTGAACAGGCAGCCGCAAACTCTACATCTACAGCTCAGAAGAGTGTGGCTAGAGGATACACTACCACGTACACAAAGTCAGTATTCCGCACAGGAGTGTTCCCAACGTTCCACCTGACAAAGGAATAGGAAAATGTTATGCGGGAACAGACCAAGTCTTAGTGATGCCAAAGGCACAGGCTGTAAGGCACTCTGAGAAAACACACACCCCCAGGCTTTGAAGCACTCCCTGCTGCATCAGTACTGTGGTGTGGTGTGGTGTGGTGTGAGGGTGCAGGCAGTGGGCCCCCTGCTACTGCGACATTTTTATTCCAATGAAGTGGACAGGTTTTTACTGAGGGGGGAACAGTTTCAGAATGAGGAGAAAGACATTTTGACACCAACAGATGTAGTGATGTTCTGGCTTCAATCAACCCACTAACACAGCTCACTCACCACACCCCACAATCTCACACCCACCAGTTGCATCTCCAGCACTAGTGACCCCCCCCGTGCCGTAATCACCCTTACCCATCGTATTTTAAGCTTGAGGTTAAACGGACTGGACTATCCGATTGCCCATGTGAGCGAAAAGCTTCTTTAACTTCTGTTTTGCTGGACACCATCTCCCGCTGATCATTTTCACACTTTCAACCGGTGGGCAAGGAGACCCTGCGTCCACGTAAGTAGAGCTTAGTGCCCTAGGCAGGCTTTTCCAAGAGAGATGGCCACCTTCAAATCAGACTAGGAAGCATGCTGCACATGTTAGTGAAAGGGTGGGGAGTGCTAGCAGCCTCCCAGTGGCCAAAGAACATGGTTTACATCTGCCCTTCAACCTGCAAGATGCCAGTCTAGGCCAAAAATCTTTGCACTTCCAGAAGACCTTGCAGGCTGGCAAAAACTCTCGTCCCCCTCTTCCCTGTATTTTTGATTTACAAAGCGTGATATTTTAGAGCAAGCCATGGACTACTTGGTTGAGAGAACAGGGTGGGCCAGATCACTTACTCTTACACTCTCACTACAAGTTACTTACCAGTAATGTCAGTTCTCCAACAAGGACAACTAAAATTAATTCAAGTATGTGACACTATGAACAACCCATTGTCACAACTATTCTTGTTTTTAACAACTTTTCAGAGGTATTTCTCTATTCAGCTATGAGGTGGGAAGTGGCAAGTGTAAATCTGGTGGAGGTGCAAGTGTCAGCGCATTTGCTATTGGTGAGGTGAAGGAACTATTGTAGGTGTTCGTGACTACAAGTCATTGTGCTCATATTGTGGAGCACATGTCAAAAAATCTCAACAAGCATGACAAGCTGCTGGGCATAGGCATTTGTTTCAGATTCATAAAAGTGGTAAGGCTCCTAAATTAGATAAAATATTATATTTGCATAAATTGGAACTATTCATTCTGGGTAGCTATGTGTGGTTCTCTTATGTGATCATGCATGGAAGCACTATTCTACTTATTTGTATGGGTGCAGAAACTTTTAGTATTTAAGAAAGGAAGCCATAGTGATCCCTTGAACTATTGGCCCATTAGTCTAATCGATAATGACAAAGGATTCTCTTTCCCACTCCCAAGCAGGGTTCAGAAAAAAAATCAGTATGGTGGATCTGGTACTCAGGCTCCATCGACTGGTGGATAAAACAAGTGAACCAAAAAAAAAAAAATTTTAAAATAAAAAAAATCTTTGTACATGGTTTTTGTGGACTTTATCTCCGAATCTGAAAATGTACCACATCACCTTTTATGGAAGGCTCTTGGAGAAATGGGGTTTTCATAAAGTTGTTTTTCACTGCTGTAAGGCTATCTCTCCATTAGACTAACAATGGTTACCTTACTTCAATTAATAAGTGCTAACTTCAGTTTGGGACTAGATCGAGAAATGCTGTTTCCACTCAAATAAATTGCAATTTAAAATCATCAGTCTTAATGAGTGTAATTGTGCTAAAGTGATGTGGGGTCAAAATAGGATGCCACTAATCTTATTGCAGTTTGCCAATGGGCACACCAAAGGCACGTGCTGAACCCAACACAGTTTACATTTGTTGCAAAGGGACGCCTTTTTGGGTGTTCAACACCAATTTTCATTCTTTTGGGGACTCGCCTGCTGATAATCTTGAACTCTAACACAGGGACACTGCTTTCTAGTGCCAAATGTATGTGCTCTGACCCCTAAAACATATTGAAATTGGCTTAGACCAGATTGGAACATTTAACTTTGCTTTAAGGCCATAGTATATGGTGTAACTAGCATAGAATGGTAAGTGCCACTTTTGAACTGCAACACTTCTAGTGCCATCTATTACAGTGGCAGTGATAACATGGCTTCAAGACCTACCTTGTGCAGCCTGACATTAGGTTAAACCCCACTGCACAGACCTGTCAAAATCACCCTTCTGACAGGTAGAAAAAACGGATTCCAAATATTAAATAAGTCACCCCTAAGCTCATCCTACTGCCCACAAGGTAGGGCGCATAAGATTTAAGAGTGGACACGCCTGACATTAGAAATACCATGTTCCCCCACTGAGTAGCCCAAAAGACATGGTCACTCGTGAGGCTGGAGATGGCACATAGGAAAAGTCAAAGCCTAGATTACACATATATACCTTTTGACCTGTACTAGCAACAGACTCCATTCAAAGAAATTTTTATAGCTAATAAAAATCCCACGTAATGGTAAAGTCAGAATTTAATTAAATCTATGAGAAATGTAACTTAGAAAATTACCACTACCATGACTGTGGGGGGGCGGGGGGGAGAATTTGCATTAGCTCCCTCATAACTGCCTAGCATTATACTTCGTCTGAATAAGGTGTGAAAGAGGTGTAAAGGAGATGAACACAGATGAAGGGATGGTACAAAGTGCTGACATCAAGATGAAATAACACAATAAGTCCATAGACCGGAGCGCTTCACTTGAAAATGTATCACTTGCATCATAAAATTATAATTAATAAAGACACCAGAGAATATAGGGGTTTACAGAAAAGGTCACTTACTTGGGCTTAATTGGGTCAAACGGTACTTCCTCCAACAGATCGTAGATGTAATTATTATAGATTTCAATATAGGATACGAAAACGCTGTAGACACTGTCCTCATCAACCTCCTCCACTTTGCAGTGGTCGAGGACATTGATCATGTCGGCAAACTCTGGGTCCAATTTCTGTCTGCAAAGGTGTAATGGCAATTGATTAGATGCTGGCCTTCCTCGACTCCTTTGGAATTACAATCAGTTTGTGTACTTCACACTACAAAAACCTTAATCAAACTTTGCAGTTACAAGTTGTGCACCACATTCTCACAGCAGCTTCCAATAGTAACATTCTTCATAACCAATGGTTGTAGGAAAGTGCCCTTTTTAGACATGGTCTCCCCCACTTTTTGCTAATTATCAGATGCAATTTTGACTGAAGTGCACTGGGTTCCTGCTATCCAGGTCTCCAGTGCCAGATCTCTTTCCCTAAAACTATACAATTGTCTTCCCAATTGGCAATACCTTTATCAACCCCTGTAAACCCCAAGTAAATGGCACCCCGGTGCAAGGGGGCTAAAGAGGGTCCCTAAGGGCTGCTTTATGTATTGTGCCACCCTAATGGACCCCTCAGCACCAACTGCAGGCTGCATGCCATGAAGCTTAGAAAAGTGAAAACATGACATGGCACACCTCTAGTGTGCCATTCCTGCAGACACTGTGTGCAGTATAGGCAAGCCACCCCTACAGCAGGCCTGACAGCCCTAAGGCAGGGTACACTATACTCTTCAAAAAACGTTGGCAAGGTTGTCGGAGGACCTTCAGAACTTGGGAGGGTGGAGAGATCCTTATGTTTGTCAAAGGATGAGGGAATACCTACTCCCCAGAAACTACACAATAAACAAAGGAATCCCTCTGCTAGAAGAGACAAAATTCAAGAGGGTGTTTGAAACGTGCCCAGCCTATACACCACCTCAGAAGGAGGTGGGGAAAAGGGAAATTAATCAACCACCCTCTTGAATTTTGTCTCTTCTAGCAGAGGGATACGTTTATTAGGGTGCACTGTACTACATGTGTGGACATATCTGCATGAGCAGATATGCCCCTGTGATTTGTCCAAGTCGATTCTGAGATATTACAAGTGAACAGGGAAGCCATTTTGAGAACATGTGCTGGACACTGGTGTTTATGAGGTCCCCAGCTACATGATGGCTTCACTGAAACTAGAGATGTTGGTTATCAAACATCTCGTATTAAAAACCCACACTGATTCCAGTGATGGATTTACTAATTCATGCAGAGGACACCTTAGAGGTGCTCCCTGAAAACCTAACTACTAAGTGTGCTGGCTGACTGGTGTAGACCAGCCTGTTACCACAGACAAGTTTCCGCCGCTCTGAAGGTGACAGCCCACGCTCTTGGAGGGCAGAGACAATGCCTGCTCCAGCCAGAGGTGTTATCACCTCCTACAAGCAGGATGGCCAAGTGTGAGAAAGTGCCTCTCTTGCAATGGTTAGGCCCCCACTTTGTGCCTGGAAAGTGATGATTGACAACTTCAGCTCCTCTGTAAGTCACTAGTAAATGGTACCCTTGGTAGCTAGGGCATGGGTATTTAAGAGGGTTCCCTAGAGACCCCTCACCAAAGCCATGCCACTGCAGCTTGCATGCCTTGGTGCAGTGAAAAACAACAAAGTCAACATGGCACACTGCCTGTGTGCCATGTCGAGCAGCACTGTCCAAGGTATAGGTAAATCACTGCTCTAGCAGGCCTTACAAGCCCTAAGGCATCTCAGGTGTGGGCATATCTGCATGAGCAGATATGCCGCTACAATATTTATGTCTACTCTTTAATATTCTAAGTGCCAGGGAAGCTTTAGAGAGTACATGGGCTGGAAACTGGACAACTCAAATTCCCCAGCACCATGATGGCTTCACTGAAAAATAAACCCACACGGATGTCAGTGTTAGATTTATCAAAACATGTACTTGGAGGTGCCCCTTGAAAACCTACCAACCCTGGTGTGGTTCTCGGACTGGATTTAGGCAGACTGCCACCACCAGACATGTTTCTGGACCCCTGGGTTGAGAGCCTCAACCCAGGAGCCAGAAACAAAGCACATCCTGGGCAGAGGTGTCACACCTCCTCCACCAGGATGGGCACAGTGCTTGAGAGGGAAGCTTAAAAGGCCTGCTGCCTTTGTAATGCGAACCCAGCCTCTGCTGCTAGCAGTAGATGGCTGCCCCCAGTACAAACCCCCACTTTTGGCAGAATAAAGCACACTTTTCAGTGCCCACCATCTTGAAAATGGTGGGACGTATCCAGTCAGGGCTAGGACTATGCACCACATCCCACAGGAGTATGGCATAGTAGTGGGTGTAGACACCCCACGTAAGGAACCATTGGTCCCTACCCGTTACTACCCTGCAAAGCCCCAAAATCTAGTATTTAGGTGGCTCCCCCAGACCCTGAAATCAGATTGACGACCTACAAAGAAGAAGAGCTGTGTAGCAGCAAAGACTGAAGACACTAACTGACTTGGCCCCGGCCCTACCGGCCAGTCTGCAGCCCTCAAAGGCCCAGCTGAAGAAGAGCGACTCACCCCGCAGACAAGCAACCTCCAGAACCCTGGGAAGACTGACTGCCTGCAAGAAAGACTCCTAATCTCCCGTGGACAGCGGACCTACCCAGAAGTAACCATCTGCAAAGAAAAAGAACTCTGCCCTGAGGAATCGCGAACTCGCCTCCGGATCCACCTCTGCACCAGACACCCACGGCCCGAGTCCAAGTGGCCAAACGGTCCGGAGAAGGTTCCCCAGCGCTTCGGAGCACATGTCCACCATGGGCTGACCCCTGCCGGACTCCTCCTCGACGCCTGCAGCCTCAACTTGAAGACTTCCCCTGACCGCGACCTGCCCAGAGTTTTCCGACGTCTAAGGACACCCCTGCACCCGAAGCCCCTGGTCCTTGGGGACCTCAACCACTGGTGTCCCTACGTCCAGTAGCATCTCTACTTACCTGGGCAGCTGTGGGTTTCTTCATCCGGCCTCCTGGCCTGAGCCTGCAGCATTTGTTCAAAACCAATCTCCATATTGAAAACTACAGGGGCCCGACGCTGTGTTGGCACTCTGCCGCCCCTGTGCTGCAAAGGTTGTAAGATTGGTGCTGCCTTGTGGCCCCTCCCTTGTACTTACCCCTTAACCCCCAGTAGATCGACTCCCGACACATCTTTACTCACGTGTGAGCAACACGACTTCAAGTACCCAAAGTCTTTATTGGTTAACATTGTGCGCATGACCTCAAATTTGACCTCTGTACCCGGCCACCCCTGTGCTGGTGGTGGTGGTGCACTCTTGGAACGGAGTTGAGTACTTACCTGCAAAAACTGCAGTCTTGTTTTCCTCCCATAGGTTAACATTGCAAAGCTTGAAAATTGTCCACTTCATAAGTATAAAGTATTTTTCCTGAGAAACATACGTACCTTTTTGCGAACATCTTGGTCTTTAAATCTTGAAAGAAGCTTATTTTTCTAAAATTGGTGTGGATCTCCTTTTTGAGTCACGTGTCATTTATTAGTCACTGTGTGCATAACAAATGTCTTACACTCCTGTGTTCGGCCCAAGGCTGCCCACCCACACTACCACAAATGGAGCACTTTGGGTTTACATTGAGCCCTGTACACTTCTGCAGGGAAATCACTGGACTCTGCACAATATAACCACTTAGTGGTATACCATATACAGAACCAGCTTCCTACATTGGTGGCAGCGGTGGGATACAAGACTCCACATTTGTTGTACCACTTGATTAATAAGTGATTTCACAAGAGGAAATCTAAAATTGTCTTTAGTTAAAATATTTTTCCAATTTTAGATTTTTTCCAAATTTATTTAAACTAGCGTTAGGGCATTGGTTAAGTCTCCCGCTGTTTAGAAATTAAAAGTCTTTAAAGTAGTTAGACCCTTAGCAGTCCTTAGCATTTTTGTAATTCTTTAATAAGACCGAAACTACTTTAAAAACCATGACAGAGTGCAGGGACCTATGCACCTATGCACATCTGATTGTTAAGCAACTCAAAGACCTGTGCAAACCATAGAAACTTGCCGTGGGTTCCAAACCCACAAAAGCCCACCTCCAATCAGGGCTAGGACCCAGGTAAGGTGCCCATTGACCCCGTCACTCCCTTAAAACGCCCCAAAATTTAGTATTTAGGTGGCTCCCCCAAACCTTGAAACTAGTGCCTGCCGACCTAAGACGACAAGCATTGGCATAGCCAATAGGTCTCGCCTTTGGGGCCTTATAAGTGTTTAGCCAGAGATATTGACTTTGCCAATGTCTTCAAGCTGTGCTGTAGAGAAGTGTGGCTGCTGTGCAGCATGCTGAAAAGTAATAATAAAAAAGTGTCAGAAGCATTTTTGTTACTTTATATATGACCAAGAAGGCATTATGTAAAACTGAACGACCATATTAAAAAAGTATTTACAATAAAAAATTCTCAGTTTTCTTTTGTTCTTGCAATGCTGGCAACTTGTTTCTGCCTATTGCAATGGTTGGTTGTTAAAGCTTTTTTTTTTGAGGGGGCATAAACAATCGGAGGGTGAAGGTTGGGAACTAGTACCTGTATTATAACATTAGCAGCGGCCAGACGCTAGGGGAGAATCAACAGATGCCAGATTCCGAGAGCAGGCTGAGGTGGTGCAGAGTGATGCTGAGGTGGTAATGGTGGTGGTGGTGACTGTTGCGGAGACTATGCTGAGGTGATGCTGAATGATACTCAGGTCTTGCGCCGGGTGATGCTGTGGTGGCGCCGGGTGATGCTGTGGTGGCGCCGGGTGATGCTGTGGTGGCGCCGGGTGATGCTGTGGTGGCGCCGGGTGATGCTGTGGTGGCGCCGGGTGATGCTGTGGTGGCGCCGGGTGATGCTGTGGTGGCGCCGGGTGATGCTGTGGTGGCGCCGGGTGATGCTGTGGTGGCGCCGGGTGATGCTGTGGTGGCGCCGGGTGATGCTGTGGTGGCGCCGGGTGATGCTGTGGTGGCGCCGAGTGATGCTGTGGTGGCGCCGAGTGATGCTGTGGTGGCGCCGAGTGATGCTGTGGTGGCGCCGAGTGATGCTGTGGTGGCGCCGAGTGATGCTGTGGTGGCGCCGAGTGATGCTGTGGTGGCGCCGAGTGATGCTGTGGTGGCGCCGAGTGATGCTGTGGTGGCGCCGAGTGATGCTGTGGTGGCGCCGAGTGATGCTGTGGTGGCGCCGAGTGATGCTGTGGTGGCGCCGAGTGATGCTGTGGTGGCGCCGAGTGATGCTGTGGTGGCGCCGAGTGATGCTGTGGTGGCGCCGAGTGATGCTGTGGTGGCGCCGAGTGATGCTGTGGTGGCGCCGAGTGAGAGATAGAGTGAAGATATAATGCCCAATTAGAGAGGGTGGTGAGAGAGAAGGAGTTTGAAAGAGAAACCGATAAAGGGGTGAGAGAATGAAAGGCTAAAAAAGATAGAGAGGGGAGAGTTAATTAAGTAGAGAGAGAATTAGAGAGGGGAGAGAGAGAGAAGGAGAGACAATAAGAGTGGGGGGTGTGGAGTTTAAATAGAGTGAAGAAGTGACGCGGAAAAAGTAACCTTAAATATAGCTTTGTGCGAATAAATATATATATTTTTTTAAAACAGAGTGAGACAAAAATACTGGTAATTAGGCTGTGACTCCCAATATAAAACAAATAGCGATATAAGGTGAAATCAACCCACCGAAGCAATATTTCTAACTAGACAAAAAAAGCTTGCATTTCAATGCTAATCGCTGTTGTTTTTCATGTGACTGTAGTCCAGGGCCGTCAGTTGGTAATGTGAGCTGCTGCTGCGATTGAAACATCAGAGTCCAGAGAGTTAATGAGCCATGACGAGGAAATGAGGAAGAGATAGGAAACCCAGATGGCAGCTGCGCGCATGCACGCCATTGTGAACGCAAGCTGGTCGCCAGCCGAAAGCCAGTGGGTTTGCACTTCCAAAACCCGCTTACTAAAACTCTCGGCCAGACCAGCCCAAGCGCTGGTGCAGGCCGAGACCTAAAAAAGGACTAAAAAGACGCAGTGCAGAGAATACGGACGACACCCAGTGACTTGACCCTAGCCCTACCGACCCGTCTGCAGCTTCCAAGAACTGCCCACCACCCCTGGGAGGGTCGCCTGCCTTCAAGAAAAAACAGAACTCCCAAGGACAGCGGTTCTGTCCACAAGAAACCAACTCAAAGGACTCTAGATCCCTCCAGAACCATAAGTTCTGACCACTCCGCACCCAACGCCTCAAGCCTGTGTCCAGGTGGCCCACCAATCCAGAAAAGGTTCCCCAGCGAACCTGACCCCCAAGTCCAGCGTTTGCTGACCCCTCCCGAACTCCACCGTCCCGGTAAGAAAATGTGACACCAGAAGGCACCCCTGCACTCGAAGCCCCTGGAGAGCTCAACCAAAGGTGTCCCTAAGACCTACAGCATCTCAAGTTACCTCTGCTGTCACTGGTTTCCTTTGTGCGAGTTTCTCCCTTGAAAAGCTTTGGGCGCCCGATGCTGTATTTACACCCTGTACTCGGCCACCTCTGTGCCGCGGGTGGTGTATGTTTGATGATGCCTTGTGCCCCTTGTGCTTGCTCTAACACCTCCCCCCCCCCCCCGAATCTCTGGACTCTGTGCTCAATATAACCACCTAGTGGTATACCGTATACAGAGTCAGCTTCCTACATGCATTCTGCAAAAGAAGAGTGCCGCCAAATGACATGTTCATCAGGGACTTCTGGACATCACCTAAAAAAACCCTGCATCTCATCCATGCGTGATGCCTAAGCACCAAGCTGGTACTGATTGCCCTGTCCAAGCAGTCGGTAGTGCCCAGTTTTGACTGAAGACGTACTGCACTGCATAGTCCCCATCATGGATAATTTGCGTCAGGTTTACTCTGTACTCTTTTAGGACGGTCTGCAAAAATCTCATCAACCATGACCCACAATATGAGCGAGTAATGTCCCAGGAGTCAGCCGGCATTGACAGATCTTAAAGGCCAAGCTGGCAGAGAAAAACATACTTTTCCCAAAAGCCTCCATACATATGGATTCCCTACGCAGAGGTGCATGGGATGCGGAGGGGAATGAATTTGGGCTAAGTCTGCCCACCAAACTTTTTCAGCATAGATGTTGCAAAAGAAAAGCCAGGTCTCCCAGCACATGCCTACGTCATCTGGTCACTTGCCTGTTTACCGGCGGTCATGTACAGGGTTTGGCCCACATATCCCACAAGGTATCAGTCGGTGCTTTATTGAAAGGCAAGAGTGGCTTTGTGGAAGTCCGGCCAGGCTGCAGCACTTCCATAAACACATTAGTTTTTACCTCGTAGACAAATGGAGGTTGGAAACTTCTGCAGTGAGGCAAATAACCACTGCAAAAGAAGCAGATTCTTCAGTACAGGGACATGGAGGGATGAGGGGGGCTGAATTCGCCCCCACTACCACTAATAAAGCACTTCAGGTTTTATATTTAGCGCTGTACAATTTTGGGGAACCCGTGAACTATGTGCACGGTATAACCACCTAGTGGCATACCATCTACAGAGCCAGCATCCTCCAGCCTCTTTAAAGGCTTCCAACTCTTGCAGTGTTGCCGACAGTTCCGCTAATTCTGGCTGCATTGGTACCATTTAGGGGGAAGGAGGGCAGGGTGAAGGAGAGGAAAGGGGGGTTGGGAGGGCAGTGGAAACAAAATCTTCAAGACTTTTATCTAGACTGAGTGACACACTGGTGTTCACACGACTTCTCAGAAGGCGAGTGGAAGGATGCAGGAGAGTGCCGCTTCGACTTATGCTTGGAGTGCGAAGCGGGGTGCAACAGAGTCGACAATCAGCCGCACGATGCCACTCGACAGCCTGCAAGGGAATTGCTGAACAAATTCTCCAAATCCAATCTGGTGCCTGGGGCGTATTCAGCAGGTAAGGATTGTGAGGTCAGAAGTATCCATCAGAAAAAAAAAAAGGAAAAAAAAAAAAAAACAGACTATAGTTCTGGAATCTGGCAAATGATTTAACAGTATGGGAGTGAACATTGCTTTAGAATTTGACGGAAAGGTCTATCCAACAGCAAGACACTACCTGGATTTCGTTATTTTCAAAATTGAAGAACGAGAATGGCCAACTAGATTACACGAGCATGGCCAGGTACATTCTATAAAAACAGAAAAAACCATGTACTTTGAAATAGCAATGGTCTAGATGAAACGCTACCAATAAAAAACATTGAAGGTTGTTTCAAGATGCACGGCTAGGCTTGAATTGGTAAAAAAACATTTTGCCAACTTAATTAGAAAGAACTCACCTGCTGGTGGGAGTCTTCGGGATGACAATTGGCTGCGCTTCTCTTCTCTGACGCTCCAGAAGGGCATCCACCTCATTCTGCACGTCCATACCATTCCGATCGTCTGGACGGAAAACCTAAGGGTAGGGTGGCAGAAGACATCAACAGGATGTCTCACAGGACTGGGAAAGAACTTCGAGATAGTTGATGAGCAATTTAGTGGGGAGGTAGATATCCTCCACACCAAGAAAGCAAATAGTAATATAAAAAGTTAAAATAAGGAGTTTAACAAAACAAAAACAAAAATTTATCCCACAACCCCATTTCCAGAAAGAATTGCATATTCATGACAGAATGGTTGATTTGCTGTAACTTGTATACAATTAAAAAATGTCCACTGGTCTGTAAGAAAACCTAGGAAATTATGTGCCCAAGAAACACAAAGCACTGGTGAGAAGAATGCATATTTCAGTAAGTTGTCTCTCTCGAAGTCAGGTTTCAGAAGTGAGAAATATTAGATGACCCTGTAGGTGTCTCACTGGTTATGAAAACTGCAAAGTCAAGGCACACCAGGTCTGTTATTTTGACCCCTAAATTGGTTGGTATATTAAGGACTTGCTAGAATGGGGTTCCTTGACTTCTACATCAAAGGAAGCCTCCATCACTTTTCTCCTTATGCTGGGAAGAGGACCCAGTGTCACTCATCACACCCTATACCTACTTAATATTGGCACAAAGATTCTGGTTAGAGACATTGGAAACCACCTCTCGCAGGAATCTAAACAGATTCATCCAGGCAGGGTTCCTATCGGAACGACTCGTATGTAATATCAGGAGACTTTCTAGAAAAACTCAGATCTTGCAAGACACAATATTGCCTGTTCTTTTCTTTAAAAAAAAAAAAAAAATCTTTCAAAGCAGGGGTGATAAGTAGCTGTTGTGGGGATAAGTGGTCTTGTGATGCCCACACAAAATTCCCCAAAAAGCTTTTGGTTTGGTCTCTTGGATGCATTTACAGCAGGATCTGTGTTATATAGAGATTGCCCCGTCTTAATAAAGTACATTCAAACTCTGTGCAGATCCAATAGTCAGAGTCAAGAACTAAAATGATTGTATTCTCTGCATATGTACAACTTTATGTTTATAATTCCGGGATATGGAATCAATTCTCTAATTGACATTTCACTTATATGATCATTGTTCCTTTCTCCCTCCACTGCGCCTTTATAAAATGTAAGTGTAGTACAACAGAAGGTTGCCGCTGTTCTTTGCTACAGTCATTGAGCTATTCGCTATAATGTACAGATAGCAGGCACTGGGATTGAAGTATATTATCCAGAATCCTTAATATCTTTGTATGCCTATGTGGTCTTACTTTATTTAACGAACATTAGAACCTCAGAGTAGAGCATTGAAAACAGTTGGAGGGAGGGTGTGTGGGGATGTTACTGTGCAACTGGGACAAACACGAGTTATTTCACTTAGTCACTCCAGATCGTTCAGTTGTGGAGAGTACTCTGTTCCAGTGGGCTCCTGATCACATTAAATACTTTAGAAATTAATTGCACCAGAAGACAGAGGCTGTGGAAGCACTAAAGCTTACGTATACCCAATGTTTCAGGTATTCCCACCCACCCTCCACCCCCCAACTTCTAGCATGTGCCTATGGCAGTTCTCTTTGCTAGCTGTCAGGGGCTGGTAACCCAGGCGAATCGACGTTGTAGGACTGCAACGGAGTCATCTGACACATCGAAATACCCTTGGGCTGCTGGACAGATTCAAGGCCAGAACCTGCACTCTTATTTCCTGGTCGCCCCATTGTATTATCTGTGGTACTGGTTTGTTGATGGTTTCTGCTGCATATGTTCTTGGACAATCTATTGTGGGACAGTATTACCCAAGATTCATGGGTTTACAGAGATTAGGCTCTCAAGATGGGGGGACTACTAGTCAAGATATGTTTACAGATGGTTCTCTAGGGACAACCTGGATCAGGTTCTGAGCCTTTCCATTAACACCACTATGTTACAGAACATAAGGACAGCTCGAGTACCAGTTGGGATAAAATCTCAGGACCCACACAGATCTACTAATTCACATTTTGCTTACAAGCAGTGGTGGAAGGTGTCTTGTTGCCAATATTTATAATACAACAGGCACATTTGCTCATCAAGCTCCGTGTGAAGCGGTAATAGGACTTACATTTATGGACTACAGCCAATGAGCTAAAATATGCCAGCATTCAAAATCGTTTCAATCAAAGTTAGTTAAAAATCATTCAGTATGGGTTCCTCAAAAGGAATTATGTCACTTGGGTAATCTTGAATACATTTCAATAGCACACCATTCTTATGGAGCAGAGGTTAGCAATCCCAATGCAGATTTTTACCAAAAGGACTGGATGTATTTTGGACTAGGGCTTTAGTAGACTACGAAAGGACTAGTGGGATTCGGTTGGCCAGAAACCTCCAAGATGGTTCTTACGGGAATGACAAAAATAAATATATAGAAAAACCCACAAACAGTTCAGCATATGCACTGCATTGGTTTGGCATAAATTCTGGCTAAATGATGCTTGCATACACAGCCCCATCGTTCTACTTCTTGGGTAAAAAATTTGGCTCTGTGTAAAGGACAGGATCAATGCTCGAGACCTCGTTGATCCAGCACTATGCTCTAAAGATATGAGAGGTTGAGTACAACTACCTAGAAAGCTTCGATTGGGACATGGACGCTTCTAAAGCTGATGAGCTTAATATACTGGAGGTCACTTGAGTTTCTTTCTGGGGTTTCCTTTTGTTATACTCTTTTGCAGCAAGAGTTCAACTGCTATGCATCCAAATATTGTTCACCAAATAGTACACGTTTGCTGGGTTGATCTGTCTTACTCTTTATTAGTGTGATGTTTTGTTGCACAAATTATACTAAAAATAAAAATTTAGAAAAAAAGATTTAAAGTTGAAGAGCATTTTTCATGCCAAAGGACAGAGTGAGCAGGTTCAAGTGTTTCATTACATGAGACCAGGGAGAAAGAAGGTATAATAAAAATAGGAGGGGACTGTGGGTTGAAGAAAAAAAATAAAAAAAAATAAAATAAAGGCATAAAACAATTAAAAATACAAATGCAGCAAACACAAAAGTAGTACACAGAAAGAGCAAGAAGGAAATAAACTGACGGGGAAAAAAACGACTAGACAGAAGAAAAGGATAAAACAAGAGAAATTTGTTTTGTAAAAAGGTATTTGAATAAAGTGAAAGTTAGAAATGAAACGGTTTTTGAAGTAAAGAATTTCAAATTTCTGAGGTATTTTCGTACAAATCGCTTGGCTTGGAAGGGTCCAATACTGTTGAAGATCATATCGAGACTTCGAGGGAGCAGGCCTCCATCCCCAGGGGAGCCAGTCATCGTATGCGTTTTTCCGCTGCCGGTGACACCATAAGTGAAAAGAATTCCTGGGAGCAGAAAAAGAAAACAGGATTAGAGTTTTCCAGTGAGTACTGCTCTCGGACCATTTAGACGATCTGGATGGGAGCGTGCAGCTTGGAAGGGATAGAAAGTGCATAGTAGGACAGTGCTTCTACAACTCCATAAAGCAATCGCTTACATTTTCCTCTCAGTAAATGCAAAGCCTATAACACTGGTTAACCTGGCTTTTTCTTGGCAAGAAATAAGGCAAATGTAATTTATACTTCAATTTACAAATGGGTAGGCCAGAAATCATGGTTTCATATATGCATGTTTTCAATGCAAAAATGCCCTTGAACATGAAAACCTTATAATTTAATATATGTTCTGGAAACTTGCACCTGGGCAGATTTTTTACGAATCTGAAAGAAAAATTCTTGATGCAGACCACCATATGAATAATTCCAGGGTAAAAGACATCACTTCAGATATTAATAAACACATGTTTTACTCCAAGCTTATTCAATGTAATTCAACATGGAAATATTCAGCTACATTTGAGTTACTGAACAATCAGAAAATTGGTCTATACGTTTTTCCCCAAAGCCAAGACACAAATATAATTTGTCCTTAGGAAACGCAACTTTGTCTTCTTGTGGGTTGCTACCAATACACTTTGCCCCACTAAATAAGGTCCTTAGCTTGACACAAGCTTCCTTTACAACTTTCCCAAACACACTTACCTCAGATTACCATTACCAAGCTGATTGGCAGTCTGTTAAGACTTCTTTACAATCTGTTGTTCCTAGTTTTCAAAGCCATAATTGTCTCCATCCTGAACTAACTGCCTTGAATCCTAAGGCAGTATGTCCAAAACTCTAATTTGCCCCCAGTCAACAATCTTGTGCTGAAATGCAAACATCAACGTTCAGCATCTAGATTCAATTTCTTCCATCTACTTGGACCCCGCAGAAACTGTTCCAGCTAAAACGCTCTATTGTTCTCTGTCTAACCTCCTTCAAGACTGCCCAAGGAACACCTTTCAGGATTCTCAAAAATGAACTACACCCATATCTTACTTTCACGCCTAATGCGACACATTAAATATCTACATAAGAAACAAATTGTTGGTACTCCCGGTCTTTGTTGAGCATCCACCACCTAGCAAATACAGAGGAGATTTGATTAAAATACCCTGCATGCCAACCAATTACTCAACAGGATTTTGACAGAAGATGCACTGGGCTACTTCAACCTCTGTACAGGAATTATGTAAGAGGTTCTCCAGCCATTTCATGTGAATTCTTCTGTTGGAGAAGCCTTGTATCGAGAGTGTGAGTGTTTTTAGAATAGTGCCTGCTTCATTTTGAAGCACCAGCTGCCGGCAAGGTCTAGAATTAGCTGCCAGCTTGGGCTGTGTAGGAGAGTAGGATCTGCTTCACATGGGTACCCCCACTTTTTGCTGATGCTTCACTGTTTTTCGACATTAGTCTGGCTGGGGCCCTGCTAGTCAGAACCCCAGCCTAGCTGCTTCCTCTCTAAAATGGTTTCCATGTGCCTTAGGCACATCACTGATTGGGATCTGGAGTGCCCTTATAAGTCCCTAGTATATGGTATACTATGTACCAAGGGCATAGGTACCTCAGAGGCCTGCCAGGGGCTGCAGCATGTATTATGCCACCCCTGGAAGGCCATCCAAACTGACACCACAGGTCTGCTACTGCAGCCTGGGTAAGGTGGTGCATGCACCCCTTACTGTGATATAGGTTACCTATATCACGAAATACATACACACATAGAAACCTATAAGTCACTCCTAAGGCAGGCCTTATCAATCCTAAAGGCAGAGTGCATGGTTCCTATGTGAGAGGGTGCCCCTGCATGAGCAGGGCCCCTCTGCAGAGTTCGGAGACCATCTCTGATGCTGTCTGTAGTGCAGCCTGACCATATACTCTTAAGCGCATTATATCCTCGCGGTAAAATGCTAACTTTGGAATGGCTGCACCTAAACATGTCGTGTTTGGTGTCAAACATCTTGGAATACTACCCCCCGCCAATCCTGGCGGCGGGAGTAGCATTCCACCCTTCTAGAGGGAAAGACATGTTAACTCTGACGAGTCCGGTAACTTCTTTCCAGAGCCCTGGCATCACAAAATGGATGCTGCTGCCACAGACACGAGTCTGGCCTCCTGCTGCTGGACGAAACTCCGGCAGGGGAGGCCTGGACAATAGGTTTCCTGTCCCAGGGAGGTGTGACCACCTCCCCAGACAGGATAATGTGTATTGGGGCTGGGCGGGAGCACTTTCGGGTGCTTTGAAGTCCTGCACTGGGGGCACATTTGGTGTCCCTGTGCATACCCCAGTTCAAACCGGATCAGGGGCTTGCAGCCCCTGCTTTGGCGCGAACTGGACAAAGGGAAAGGGGTGTAGGCACCCCTCTGCCCTGACCCACCCATAGGTGGGGCCACAGAGTAGTCCAACCCCTATTTTTAGAATAAAGGTAGGAACCCAGTCCTTAGGACTTTAGATTATACCTGGACGAAACTGAAACTGAATCCTGGACCTTCGACGCTCTACTCACGATTAGAGGACTGAAGAATCTCCCTTGGGGTCAAGGAGTGACCCCTGCTTGGCAGGCACCAAAGAAGCATCTGTCCGGTTCGCATTTCTGAAGCTCCCGTCGGACGCCGAAGTCATCGCATCACCAGAGGTGGATTCTCAGACTTCCCCGAGGCTACCCTGAGTCCCCAGCAAAGCTGAGGCCCGTGGCTATCGTGGGTGACTTGAGACCGTGACCCCTGGACACCGAGCACATTTGCCAGTGCATCATCTTCTGGGTCTCCCAAGAAGTCGTGCTTTGGGCTCCGAGTAGCCCTAGCCTCCAGCACCACCTGCACCGAAGATCACTGGCCCCCACTCCACGAGTGTCCTGTAAGCCAGCTCCACGTGCGGCGTCACGAGGCTCCTTCGCGGTCGCTAGCCCGTTGGCTAGTAGCTCTTAACGAAGGCCAATCCTTTTCCTACTTGGCATCCTGGTTGCTCCAGGCCTGCCCTCACTTACCCTTGCTGGGTGAGTTCCACAGACCTTGCTGGTCTGCACCATCGACGATCTACATCTTACTCGAGACTTGCCGTTGCCAAGGCTTGTTGGGTCCAATCCGGTCGCCGACACCTCAGCACTCGACAGACATCGTGTACCAGCCCAAATCCTGCTCCTGGTCGCCGACAACGCCTCCCGGACCTCGTGGCTGAAGAGTCAAGACGACCGTCAACGCACCTGAAGCACTCGACATCGGTGGGCATCTGTTCAATCGCCTTCCTGGTCACTGGCTAGTGACCCAGACTCTGTCCCCTCTGCTTTCAGGTTCACCAGAACTCCGATCCACTCTTGGATCCACCCGGACACTTTTCTCTTGGCCGCCAGCAGCACTTTGCAGCAGATCGCCATTCGAATCGACGACGAAACCCGACCCCGAAAGGCACCTATGCACCCGGCTTCCCTGGGTGAGGTAACACGAGTACTCCGGTGCTCCCGTGGGTAGAGACTCTTCAAAGTCCTAGATCTCAAAGGGTTTTGTCCTAGTCCTCTTTTAAGTGTCCCTTTCCTCTATTTTCCCGATCCCGACTTTCTCCATAGAAGTTAACGGCGTATCGCGGTTGTGTATTTACACTGCACGCGTCTACCTGGTGTGGTGCTCTTTCATTTGGTCACTCAAGAGATTATAGACTGGTAAAACAAGCTGCTTTACATTCCTTCAAGACTTAGCCTGAAGGCTGCTCTCCATAGCTACCACTAGGATAGCTTTCAATAAGGTTGTCTTTAACCTATCTCCAATAAGGGGTTGTTTGGACTGGTGCAAGGTGCCCACTATAATTAGTTGACAGCATATGCCAGGCCAACTTCTCACAGGCTGGATGCCCATTAAATGGAGGGCTGGCATCCTGATATGAACAAATTAGTTGCAGAAGGTGCGCTGGAACAGTGTGCAATTCCTGTGGTGCAACACTGGAACACTTTCTCCAAGGGGGCAGGATCCTTGGAGGTGGTAAAGATCATCCTCATATGGGGGCGTGGCCAACTGCCGAGCGTGGAGGACGTGAGCTGAAAGAGCTCCGTCTTCTGCCCTGACAATAGGCTAATTATCCCGCACAATCCTGGACAGATGTGACTCTCTAAGTGCGGCAGAACGACACTAGAGCCTGCGGCGGTGACTGGGACACTGGCAACCCGGACCGGACTACCGATCTCGGTGCGGCTCCCGGGCGGCCTGGGCTGAAGGGCAGTCGCGGCCAATGAGTGGTGGCCTTGTGAGCTGGCGCAGCTAAACGGGGCTCCCGACGTTGCCGGAGGCGACCGGCGTGTGCATGGGGGTGGCAGCAGATGAGCGGAGGGATCGGCGGCACTGACTGAGGCGGACGCAGCGAGTTAATCGGCTGCTTTGATTCGGCGGCAGTCACGGCCCCAAGGGACAAAACGGCGGAGGGGCCTGCTCGAGGCTGAAGCCGGCGGAACGATGATAACGGCGATTTGGTGAGGAGCCGGGCGGGACCTGGAGGATACTGGAGCTCAGGCGAGTGTGGTCTACGAGTGCATCGCCCCCACCCCTTGCCCTTTCCCGCCTAGGAACTGATTGATCACTGACCGGTGGTGTGCTGTGAGGCGTGTCCCCGAGGCCCGAAGCGGGCCCCCGGTCATGCTGGGCCGGCCGTTTGGCCTTTCTGTCGCATGGGACGGCGAGGCAGTACACTGTGATATTACCCATGCAGGAGGCTCGCTTTGGAGATGAACGCTGCGGCTTTGTGACCCCGGGGGCGACGCTGACGCACGGAGGGCCCGCGTGCACTGGCGCCCTGTCCGGCCCTGATTGGGAGGCGCACGGACTGGGAGAGAGGAAGCCCATTACTTACGGCCTGCCCTGGTGGGGAGGTAGGGCGCACGACTGCATTGGTAGAGCGGCGGTATATTAACACCGGAGATACGTAGAGGGCCCTCCTGCCGGAGCCCGCCTGGCGGGTGCGCGCTCCCGGAGCGGAGGCGGCAGCCCCTGCGGCCTGTGGACCGGGCGCCCCGGAGACCCCCTTCCGCGCGCCGGAGACTGGAGCTATGCCGGCGGTGCGGGCGAGGCACCCTAGGTCATTCTTAAGGGGTACTCCAGCGGTGGACACGAAAAAGGGGCACGGCTAAGCGCCATGGGGCGCACACGAAATAAGCAGGCGGACGCCGCTGCCGATGGCACGTCACAGCTCATTTTTGGCAGCGACCCCTCCAACGCATCGGACAACGAGGTGATACCTCCGACAGGTACTGATCCCCACGATGCCAAGTTGGACTTGATCTTGAAGGAAATCCGGGATTCCCGTACAGCGCTGGAGACACGCATAGATACGATATCCACTAATCTCAATTTGCTACAAGCGGATCATAAAAAACTGGCTGACAAATCGAACGAATTGGCCCTAGATGACCTTATACCGCAACAAACGGAACACTACACTCAACTTGAGCAATTTCGGCGGCAATTGAAGGGACTGCAGGAAAGGGTGGATGACGCGGAGGGTAGGTCCCGCCGCAACAACGTCCGCATACTTGGTATGCCGGAACGCAGTGAGGGGAACAACCCGACGCAGTTTGTTGAAGACTGGCTGAGGGACAACGTGGCGACAGAGGGGCTGACACCTATGTACAGTGTGGAGAGAGCACACCGGGTGCCTTCCAGACCCCCGAGGCCGGGCGCGCCGCCCCGCCCGCTGATTGCACGCATCCTGCACTACAAAGATCGCGACACCTTCCTGCGGGCAGCTAGAGAGAATGCTCCTGTGCGCTTTGAGAACCAAACAATTTCACTTTATCCGGACTTTACCCCGATGGTCCAGAAAGCTCGGGCTACATTCCTAGGAGTGAAGAGGAGCCTCCGTGACCGCAACTTGAAATACGCGCTACTCTTCCCGGCAAGATTGAAAGTGGTCCAAGGCCAGAAATCGTTCTTCTTTGAGACACCTGAGGAGGTAGCGGACTGGCTCGAAATAACTTTTACGCCAGAGGCTTCTCAGACTTCATTACCATCGGAGCAGCTACGTCGAGCCTCCCCGATGCGAACGACTGGACTACCCAGATTGGGGCCTGGCTCCTCCGCGGCTGCTATGAACTCTGGCCCCACCGCGGACCAGATCACGAGTAGCCAGAAAGATGCGCTCCTCCTGGCGGCGCATGATGCTCAGACTGCGGCGACTTCGGAACACTCGTCAGGTGCCGCCACGATACGCTCTGAATCGGACACTAGCATAACGTTGTTTCCTTCGATCACGGCCCAGGTTGCCAGGGACTTTTGTTGCTACGTTCCGAGATGTTCGGGAGTGGTAATGTATGCCAAGAATATGTGCTGTGTATGCTGCTGTTAATGTTTGCTCGAAGGGTCCAGAATACACGTGCTTTATAGGGAGGTGTGTCAAAACCACCGAGACAGACATACTTAAGTGCTCATTATGCTGTTATCATGACGCAGCTTACTAGAAGGAAGGTTGCTCTAGCCTACTTGCAGGAAACTCATCTTAATGCTGGCGAAGCTGCCAAATTGCAGAAGAAATGGAGGGGACAACTGTTTGCTACAACATACTCAGCTTTCTCTAGGGGGGCGGGGATATGGATGAGGGGTACCGTCCCTTTCAAGCTCTTAGAACAAAAAATAGATGTCAACGGCAGATATGTACTGCTGCACGGCTTATTGGATGGGGCTCATGTGTTCATGGGCTGTATATATGCCCCGAACGTGGACCAGGATAAATTTCTTGTTATATTGAGCACAGCCTTGACGGACTGGACTGCATACCCCTGGGTGATAGGGGGGGCGGGGGGGGGACTTCAACGCTGTGATGGATATTGTCTTAGACAGGTCTCACCCACCGTTACATGCCACTGAAAGTAAAAAAACAAGCGGAGGCACTAGGGCGTTGGACGGAGGGCTGGGAACTACATGATGCATGGCGCGCAAAACATATAGGGCGCAGGGAATACTCCTTTTACTCGCCACCACATAGACTACATACTCGGATCGACCGTTTTCTGTGCTCCGGCACTCTGCTAGGGTCCATTACCGCGGTGCTCCACATGGGGAAAACACTATCGGATCATAGCCCTGTAGAACTAACCATGCAGTGGGGCAAGGTTCCTACTCCGATCCCGACCTGGAAATTACAACCTGAGATGCTGGAGGATCAGGTATTCCGCACTACCCTCTCGGAGGCGATTGTAAATTATTTTTCTGAGAATAAGGGGACTGCTAGCTCCCGACAGGTGGAATGGGATGCCTTCAAGACGGTACTACGAGGAGTGGCGATTAGCACCAAAGTAGGAGTGAGACTCGCCCTTATAGAGCGTATTACAGAGACAGAGGCCAGGCTGGCAACACTAGAGGGGGAGGCTTCAGGGACAAATGACCAATTGACGCAATTGCAGGAGGCTAATATCCAATACGCGGAGCTACTTGAAGAGCTGCGAATTGTGGACTATAGGTTGTTTATGCAAAAACAACATGCACAGGCTGACAGGGCGGGACCCCTGCTGGCCCGACTAGTCCGAAACGCCCCACTGCCCACACCTATACTAGAAATCCGGAATAACAGGGACGTAGTAGTAAACACGCAGTTCGATATCAACACCACGTTTAGGGACTATTATGAGCAGCTTTATGGTCCATCGACTATTCTCACACGCGCGGACTTTGAAGCGTTCTTCGATGGCATATGCATTCCCCAACTCACACAAACGCAGCGTAATGACCTCCTGCGACCAATCACAGGGACGGAAATACGACAGGCGATTAAGGCATTGCCGCGTAATAAGACCCCGGGGACGGATGGCCTCCCGGACGAATTTTATGCAATATATATCGATGTACTGACTCCTCACTTACGTCTTTACTACGAATCACTGAAACGAGATGGGTTGCCAGCTACTACATTGCAGGCATTAGTGGTATCGCTCTTGAAACCCGGAAGGGATGCCTTGCTTATCTCGAGCTATAGACCGTTATCACTTCTCAATACGGATTATAAAATCCTGAGTAGGATACTGGCCATGCGACTTAATCAGTTTATTCCTGACCTGATACATCCTGATCAGTGTGGGTTTGTACCTGGCAGGAATACGGCCCTCAATATCAGACGGCTGCACCGAGTACTGTTAGGCACGCAAAAGACGGGCACTGCAGAGGGCTGCATATCACTCGACCTGCGGCAGGCGTTTGACTCCCTGCGATGGGACTATATGTTCTATGCCCTCGCACGCTTTGGCATACCCGAGGAATACATAGCATGGGTGCGCTTGCTCTATACAAACCCCACAGCGCGAGCACGCACGGGTCGGTTTGTCTCAGGCCAATACACAGTGGCTCGGGGGACGAGACAGGGCTGCCCCTTGTCGCCATTTCTGTTCATCCTGGCGTTAGAACCGCTGCTACACAAACTCCGTACCTTCGCGAGTGGCCGGGGATTACTGCGGGGGCGTACGATCCACACAGTCTCTGCATACGCAGATGACCTCATTCTTTATATCAGGGATATGACCGCTGATTCTTCCCCTATGCCCGCCATATTTGAGACATTTCAAAACATTTCGGGCTTGGCCATCAATGCTGCCAAGTCGTACGCGTATTTCTTTGCCGGTAGTGAGAGGAGCGGATCTTTTCGGTTCGGTCCCTGGGCCTTTCACATAGCGCCAGTCACGTTTAAATACCTCGGAATACAAATTTACCGCAATAACTCGGACCTCCTAGACGGCAACTTAGGGCGAGCGATTACTGCTCTTAAATCCCAAATTCAGTTCTGGGTCTCACTACCTCTGTCGGTGGCAGGCAGAGTGGCCATTACAAAAATGGTGCTGCTGCCGCGGCTCCTTTACTTCTTCACCAACCTGCCACTACTTGTATCCGCAAGGTTCTTTAAAGTGCTGAACTCTCTAGTGACAGAGTTAATATGGGGCCCAGGGCGTAGACGTATAAGCTTGGCGAAGTTGCAACTTCCCACGAACCAGGGAGGGATGGGGGTACCGGACCTCCGAGCATATTGCTACGCCAGCCAGTTACAATGGCTGGCGTACTGGCTTGCTGGCCGCAACTTACAGAGCTGGATATGACAGTGCGGGATAGGGACAAGGGGATCATCCACAGGCTTTTATTACCACAAACTCCCCCATTGGTGTCCGTGCCCCCCTTATTAAGGTTAGCTATATTATACTGGCGGAGTGCGGTAAGATATACTGACCGGAAGGTGCCGTACGCCCCCACTATTCCGCTGCTGGGTATCCCCACGCGCTCAGGATTAACCTCCCGCCGAACCCTACAAGCCTGGACTGAGGCAGGCGTCACCACCCTGGGAGACTTCTATGCGGATGGGGTGTTAATGACGCCACGAAGCATTTGTCTGTGCCCATGGGGCCCCAGACACGCTATTCCTTTTACACGCGCATATTTCCAGATATATACGCACTACGTGGCCACCGGATGATACGGAACCACCCACGAACACACTGCTTACCATGCAATACCTGATGGGTGGTGGGGCCAGGCTGACGAAATGGCTAGCTCACGGGATTCGAACGGAGAGAGCGATCTCATTACAGCAGCTGCGTGACAAATGGGAAGGGGATGTGGGTCGTGTATTTACTGCCAAAGAATGGGACGTCATACTGGGGTTCCCCAAGAAGGTTTCTCGTAATCCCAAATTTAAATTTATTCAGTTGATGTTGCTGCATAGGGCGTACTTGACTCCACGTAGGGTGCGAGCCATGTTCGCAGAGGTGACAGATGCCTGCCCGCGCTGCCACGCACCCAATGCGGGACTGATCCATATGGTATGGGATTGCCCTCGATTGGGACATTATTGGGAGACAGTGTGCAAAATATTATCGGCGGTGGCCACGGTGCGCCGCAACGACACCTTGGAATACTGCATACTAGGACTGGGACCTCGGGGAGGGAAGGGCAACCCTACCTCGCGTTTCGCTAACCTAGCGCTCCTGCTAGCCAAAAGAGCCATAACCACATGATGGAAGGCTACTAAAGCCCCGTCATTACAAGACTGGCATACTGAAGTGCTGAAGTGGGGTAGGGCAGAGGGGGCTGAACTGCAAAGGGAGGAATACAGAGGTCTTAGGAAGACTCCAATCTCATTGGACTGGTACGCAATGCTTGAAGAATACGCTGCGATAGATATTTTGTCTTACTAGGATCTGTCGGGATCCTGCAAAGGGAGGCTGCTGGGGGGACGGGGGTGGATCGGACCCCTCATGTTGCATGTTTGCCATGACCAGAATGGTGACGGGAATGTATAGTTTAAATATGACAGACTTGGGTACCAAGATGTATATAATTGTGGATATAGATGAGATACCATTGCTGTTGTCAAGTATTATGGGCCGGGCATGCGGGGAGGGAGGGGAGGGGAGGGGGGATGGATGTTAATAGTTACGATTTTTTATTTACATTATGCCCAGATAAGATTTACTAACTTGCTGATTGGTCCCCCGCACTACGATGTGGGTGGGAATAGTGAGGAAAGACATGTTTTACTATGATGTTGGAAATTTAACAATCCTACCAGCTCACTATAGGTGGCCAATTGGCGACAATTATACAATCATGGATGTCAGCATTTACTCAGGGGTAGCATTCTAGGATGGTGATAATAATGTTATATTATGCTGAGTGTATACGTGTCCTCATGAGCCGCTGTATGACGTCTGGCTTAATGTTTTGAAAAATCAATAAAAACATTTTAAAAAAAAAAAAAATCCTCATATTTTCCCCATTTCAAAAATGCAGACCCAAAAGCTCCACAGGATGAGTGTATCACATGTCCAAGGCCTCCTACAAATTATCTCCAAGATTCCTGCAGAATTGCCCCTTTACAATTTCAAAGGCATCCCATCATGACAGCTTGGTGTCACTATTAGTACCAATGGAGCTACAGTTCTGGACAATTACATGTTCAAGATAATCTGTTTAGGCCTAGTATTGACTTAATTTATTTATTTGTGAACCCAGGTAACCCATTAGGGCTCCGAGACCTTCTGGAACCCAGAATTTATAAAGAATTCAGGTAGGGCTAGGTCAAATTTCTGGAGTTTTTTTTTTTTTTTTAGTATTTAATTATTTTTGATTCTGAATGCAATAAATTTTATTAACAACCACTTTAGTGTTATTTTTCAATCACGTTTCACGTTATATATTTGGGTTCCTCCCCCCCCCATAAAATAAATGTAGCCATCAAGAGCTTTTGTTATTGCACTGCTGGAATGTTAGATTGTTTTGCCATCACAGATAAGCAAAGGCACTGCTCATCTCTGTGGACTCGACTGTGGGTCATTGCTTAACTTAAAAATGTTATGCACAACGCAACTTTAATCCAAAATTTCAAATTACAACCACCATGGCTTCAACAAATTAGGATTGCACATGGAAGTGGCAACTTTTGAGGAATTGAATGAAGCTCCATTCTTTGACAGGTCAGCGGCCTTTGCCAAAGTAGACCTCAAGAACTCAACCTTTCCTAGATCTGTCTGGATGGACTGCAGGGCAACTGTTCCAGACTGGTTTCCATCCTTCCACAGTAATGAATGTAAATTTTTGAAAAATTACACCTTCACTGCCCTGCTCTTGCTCGAACCTGCTTTTTGCCCAAGGAGCTAGCCTCTCTCTCATGTTCCAAGATGAACATAGAACAAACTGGGATCTTTGAGCAATCAAAACACTGCTGTGGGCCAGTATACAAATTATACTCTGCTCCAATAAAGGTGTTGTCTTGCAAAGGAGTTTGTGATCGTATAGCTTTGAGACAATTTGATGGTTAATCCTGCCGAAGACCAATCCCAATTAAGACCCACTTTTTAGACCTATATTCTGGCTTGCCTGAGCAACAAGTTTAGGACCAGGACTACTACATTACCAGTCTTTTGACATGGTCAGAATAGTCCCCTTTGCAAGAGAGCCTGAGTTTTTTTTTTTTTTTTGCTAGAGACGATGACCCCCCCAGGTTGAGAATCTCAGTCTGATCTCAAACAGTTTCTCTTCCTTTGCAAAGTGAAATCAATGATTCAAACAGAGGACATCAGAGCAACAATACAACGTCCACTCTTACCATAGTTGTAGTGGTTATGTCATGCTAATCAGCTTGCCCAAATGATCTCTTCCAATTGTTCACGTGGCTGCACATTATGCTTCTATTAACAAGTGATCGGATCATATTAACCTCAACCCCTCCCCGCCCAGATGCTCCCATTGCATTTAAATGCTAGATTTGCCCTTAAAAAGGGCTTCACTTCAAACAACTTTCCTATCGCTTCAATAAACTAATGATTTCCGACAGCTCTCGAAATACACCATCATAAATGATCCCAGAGACGTCACTGTTTAAAATGAACACCACTATAGGAACTCACAGAGGTTACTGGGCTCAAATTATAACAAGTGCCTTTTACTACTGGTGCCCTGGGCCTTTCCTTTACTACCAAGCCCAAAATTGAGCACTAAGTTCACCCAGTTAGCACTGGACCCTCAGGGTAGCTACATCAAGCAGGCCAAAGCATACTCAGGGAAGGTCTGTGGAACAGAAACTTAAAACTCAAAGAAACATAGTACCAATCAATTAAATGATGCCCGGCCAGCGCATTTACATAAAAGAAAAAGTACTTTACATTCAGCACTGTACTATACATGCAAAATCAGAGGGCAGAAATATGGACACAGATGTCGGAATACCAATGTGAAAAGGAAGCTAACTGGTATTAGCCTCAGCGGCTAAAGTATTGAATCAAAATACAGTCACAACAAGATAGGACACAATGTCCTCTGGGATAATGGAGGTACCGGCTCACTTAAGGGGCCCTCTGGGTTTTGAAAGAGCACAAGAAAAAGTGAAAATGTCTAATCTGCAGGGTCCTCTGCTTAAGTACAGACCGCGCAGAATCCAATTTGTCTACAGTAATTGAGAGAGTGAACTTAGGTCATACAAAATTTGACTGAGATACACTTAAGCCATATTTTTCAGTGAAATGATGAATGGGCTTTTACATTCTAGAAATACTGCACACAAAAAAAAAAGTTTTATATTTCAGGAATAGGTCAAATTGGTAAAAATGCTATATGATCTCACCATTTTTCCCGTGAACAAGGTCTTCCACCAAGGGTTTCGCAACAACATCAAAAAGTTCCTTCTGGGTCACCTGTGTTCCAAACACTCGCTTGAAGGAGTACTGCGTCTGCAAGAGAAGAAAAGGCGGTTCTACAGATAGACCATAGTGAGGTCAGATTTGACCAGAACAATGTGGAGGAAACAATATCTTCAGACAGTCAATGTAGTTTTTAAAAATCAGAGAGCCAGTCACATCCTTCTGTAGCTCTCACACACAGCACCATTAACTTTCCTCACTAAAGGATCTGCATTCACATAACCCCATGATCACAAAATATTTAAAGCACTCTTCTAAACGGAGAGTACAGCAGCAGTGTTTGGGAGGTGCGAGTTCTAGAGATAAAGGGCTAGAGGCTGCAGGTTTAGAAAATAGTAAAAGGGATAGACCACCACATTACTTCAAAGTAAAGACAGGGTTTTTAGATACTATCAAAGCCATGTGCAGCTCATATCCAAGGTATTCACAGGCTCCAAATATGGACCAGGTTTCACGCACAAGAGAAACCAAATTTTCACTGCTGAAAACAGTCAATGCACCTTTTCTGCATAACAAGCTTTAAAAAAGGCACACAGGATACGCAGCTCTCAAAAACAACAAGCAGACCCACATGCTCCTGTATCAACAAGTACTGTACACTAAACCACAAAACTGCATGATGCATAATTTACCTCTTTGTACTCTCCATTGCGGTTCACTCTTGTCCCGTCTGGTGGATGCAGCTGTACTGTGGTTTCATTGATCACCTCAATGCAGCACTCTTGGTCAGCGGGGCTGAGAGGGCGCACACGGCAATACACCTGAGGTGAAAGGAGGCACTTTGATTAAAGGTGGTCTCATAGCAAATATGAGCAACCAGAAATGAACAGATTTGATATAGACCTGCAAGCGAAACCCCTGCCCATGACTATCTGAAAGGCAAACTCCGCTATTGGCAGGTAGTGCCCGCTGCTCAGAGCCCAACTGCACTATACACACTCCATCCTGCATCACTTTGCTAATATAGCAAAAGACAACAATAAATTATTAGAAAGGTTTTGAGGATTGTTATTGCAAGTTCAGGTTCTTTCTTTGAAAACACTAATCATCCACTGTACTGACAGTTGCAACACAAAACTAGGAGTATCATGAAAACCAACAACTCTAGCAGAAAGAAACGTAAGCATCATCCAAAAAGTTAGCATTTATTGCAAAATGTGATAAAAACTGAGTAAGCATACTCAAACAGGCGGATTAATTGAGATTAGGGTAAGGAGCAGGTAGGGTGTGCATGCTAATCGCTGGTCTAGGTTGGTTTTGTGTCTAAGAGCAATAAGTAATTACATGAATCAATGGAAAATAAGGCATGCTACTTACACCCACTGGATCCTTTAAGTTGCTGTTGGACGATTTCTTCAACGGGGGACGTCTAGGGGTTTTTGTCCTTCTGGAGGAAAAACAAAAATGAAATTGCAGTGTGTAAAATACCCATCAACTATATAAAGAGCAAATGATCTCGCGGTTTGTCACTAAAATACTGTGCTGCTCCTCTTGAATTGACGAACAAGATACTTGCCTTCGGTAATGCATTATAGCCTTATAGCCCGCCGTAGCCATTAAAGGCCCGCGGCGAGGGCCTTTAACAAGGGACAGGCCTTTAATGGCCGGTAGAGCCCGCTACGGGCTTAGAGGGCAGAATGTTCTTATTTGTAAAACAAAGGCCTCACGGAGCCCGAGGGGGGTTGAAATCCCCTTGGGCTCTTTGAGGCCTTTGTTCACAGCTGTTGGTGTGAGCAAACCTTGGAATGCTGATGCTCTGGGCTTCTACCAGCCATTAGAAGCCCGGAGCACTCCATTGTCTTCAATGGAGCACTCAACATTCCAATGTTCTAATAGCTGATAAAGACAATATCTAGCTGCAGATTCCTTACCTTTGAATTTCCCAGAGGTCAGGCTGGATCCGGAAACGTTTACGTAAACAGTACCCCTGTGCGCTGGCGGTTGCCTCCCAGAGCCATGAAGTCAACTGACATGTGTGTCACAACTAGGGCCCTGAAAAGGGAGCAACCCTAGCCCTATCAAATGAGTCCACGGAGTGGGGAGGCATGGGAGGGTCTGTAAGGAATCTGCAGCTATATATTGTCTCTACCAGATAATGTGTTACCGAAGGTGAAGTATCTTGTTCATCTCATAGAGACTTCTAGCTGCAGATTCCTTACCTTTGAATTCGATACCTACGTCATACCATCTGGTCGGTGGGCTGCGGACAGATTTTCTACACTAAAAGGTCCTGCAGGACCGAATCGGCGAAATACCCAGTCCTGCAGACCTGAATGTCCAGGCAGTAGTGCTTGGCAAACATGTGGAGGGATGCCCACGTTGCTGCCTGGCAGATGTCCAGGACTGGGACACCCCGAGCCAACGCCGTGGTCGCAGACTTCCCCCCCCTGGTAGAATAAGCTTGTAAGCCCTCAGGGGGCTGTTCCTTCCCATATAACCCACAGAGTTGGTCGTCCACCCGGAACTCTTTTGTACGGTCATGGTAGAACGACAAAGCTCTTTTTGGTCCCAGGCGATAGGTGCACTCCTCTCGCAGAGGGATGCAGGGGGGAACAAAAACGGTGGGCAGCGTGATTGATTGACCCAGATGGAAAGGGGTCCCCACTTTTGGTAAGAATGAAGCACGGGTGCGAAGCAACACCTTATCCATAAAAGTCACCAAGTAGGGAGGCTTGCTTGACAAAGCCTGCAATTCACTCAACCTTCCAGGCAGATGTTATTGTCACTAGAAAGGCTGTCTTGATGGTAAGCAGCCAGAGGGGACATTTATGTAACGGCTCGAAGGGAGCACATGAGAAATGGGAGGACCAAATTAAGGTCCCACTGCGGCATGGCGTAGGTGAAAACATATGTACATGCACTTTCAAGAACCTATTTACAATAGGTGACTTAAACGATGGGGGTTGGTCCGGCAGCCCCAAGAAAAAAGGACAGAGAAGAAAGATAGCCCATGAGAGTACCCAAAGCAGAGCCCTGTTGACTTGGGCCCGGCCGTTCTTGACCTTCATAACTCTGGGCAGAAGTGGTATGGGCGGAAAGGCGTACAGGAGGTCCGAGATCCAGCTACGCCGAAAAGCGTTGCAGAGCGACAGCCTCCTTGGAAACTCCAGCACTCAATACTGCTGACATTGCGCGTTCTCTACGGAGGCGAACAGATCTAACTAAGGCTCTCCCCACTGCTGAAAGAGACCTTGTGCTACCTCCGACTGAAGTCACCCATCGCAATCCGCTAGGCCTCGACGGCCGAGTTAGTCCACCCTGGCGTTCAGGGAACCTGCCAGGTGTTGAACCACCACAGTTATGCCCTGCTGTTCCAGCATTGTCCAGAGACACAGGGGCTCTTGACAGAGTACATGATCCCCCCCCCCACCCGCCCTGCTTGTTGCAGGACCACATGGCGGTGGCGTTGTCCGTGAACACCTGCACTAACTTCCCCAAGAGAAGAAATGCTTTCAATGCTAGCCAGATCACCTGAAGCTCCAACAAGTTGATGTGGAGCCCGACTCTGCCGGAGACCAGTGTCCCCTGATCTCCACCTCTCCCAGAAGGCTTCCCCATCCCAGGAGTGACGCATCTGTCACTACTGTGAGATCTGGTTAGGGAAGGGAGAGGGTGCGGGGGGGGGGGGAAATTTGCCTCTGACCCAATCGCAGTTTGTCAACTACTACAGCAGATCTTTTGCAGTTCCCTCAGAGATCTGAACCATGTCGAAGAGATTCCCCTGATGCTTTGCCCACTGGAACTTCAGGTCCCACTGCAGAGCCCACATAAGCCATCTGGCGGGATTTACCAACAGGATGCAGGAAGCCATAAGTCCCAGCAGCCTCAAAAGTCATTCTCACCGAAATCCAAGATAGGGGCTGAAACATTGGTATCATAGCCTGAATTTCCTGGACTCACTGCTTGGGAGGATAAGCATGAAACTGCACTGTGTCCATAACAGCTCAGATGAAAGGGAGTGTCTGAGAAGGAGTCAGGTGCGACTTCAGCACATTATAGAGAACCTCAGCAAATGCAGGAGGTTCGCTGTAGTCTGAAGGTGGAAGACAGCCTGGGGCGAAGGCGCCTTCAACAGCCAGTCGCAAAGATAGGGGAAGACGGACATCCCTGATCTGTGCAGATGAGCTGCAACCACCACCATCACCTTGGTGAACACCAGAGGGGTGCTCGTAAGGCCAAAAGGTAGCATGGTGAACTCAAGGTGCTCGTGGCCTACCTTGAACCGCAGATAACGCCTGTGGCCAGGCAGGATAGGGATGTGAAAATACACATCCTGCAAGTCCAACGCTACCAGCCAGTCTCCTTGATCTAGGGCAGACAAGACCTCAGCCAACGTGAGCATCTTTAATATCTTTTTGAGAAAGAGGTGGACGGTCAGACGGTCCAAAATGGCCCATAACCCTTTGTTCTTTTTCGGAATCAGAAAGTAGCTGGAGTAGCAACCACTGCCTACTTCAGAAAAATCGGAACCCATCCTATAGCTCCCTTGACCATGAGAGCTGTAAACTTCCTCTCGGAGTAACACTAGATGATCCTCCGCCAGCCGTTCTGGAGTTGGCAGTAAAGGAGGAGGAAAAGAAAGAAAGGAAGAGAGTAGCCTTCTTGAATGATCTGAAAGACGCATTTGTCCAAAGTTATGGAACTCCTTACAGACCCAAACTAGGAGTGCCTTGAGGCTGCAGCTGCTGGTGGCTGGGTGGCGGACGAATTCTGGATACCATTCCCTCGAGGTCGGATTGAACCGCGTCCACGTCCTCACACAACTTGGGAAGTCTGTGCAGGACGGTGGCTGGGATATGGCCGACACGGTTGAAAACCCCTTCTATTGCCGCGAAAGCTAGAGTGGCCACAAGATGCAACCGTGAAGCCCATGGATCTGGCGGTAGCACGAGATGCCTTGAAGCACTTTCTCTCGAAAAAGAAGAGTCCTGTCAAAGGGCATGTCCATGAGATTAGCCTGGAAATCACCCGAGAATCCAGATATTCTCAGTCAGGCGTGGCGGCGTAAGGCCACCATCGACAAAACTGCTATGCCCAGAGAGTCAGTCCTGTCTAGGCCACACCGGATGGTGAATTTTGCTGAATCTCTGCCATCCTTCACTGCCTGGGAGAGTACAGCCCGGGCCTCCTCCGGCAGCTGTGCCAGCACTTGTGCAACCGTCTCCCACAGGGTGTGGGAGAAACTGCCCAATAAGTATGCGGTATTCACAGACAGCAATGCCAGGCTGGTAGATGAAAACATTTTCTTCCCAAGTGTGTCCAGCCTCTTGGATTCCCTATCCGGAGGACCATAAGGGAACGTGCCATGGGACATTGAAGCCTGATACACCAAGCTCTCAGGGGAGGGGTGTTGGCTGAGAAAACTTGGGTCACCCGGCACTGGTGGCGTGCAATTGTCCTATTCACAGGAGTTACAGTGCTACGCTTGGACCACGTGCCTAGAAGAACATCCGTTAGTGCTTCATTAAAGGGCAATAGGGGTTCGGAGGTGGAAGCCCCAGGCTGAAGCACCTCGGTCAAGAGATTAGTCTTGACCTGCACAGAGGGCAGCAACAGTCCAAGGACCTCTGCCGCCCTCTTTACCACCATGGCATAAGAAGCTCCCTACTCCGTAGCCAGAGTCGGTGGAGAGCATATCAGTATCTGGAGAGGTGTCCAGTCCACTGGCTTCTTTAAGATCCTCATACTAGTCCATTTGCTTCACAGGAGCGTCCAGTTGATGTTCTAGAGGGTCCATAGACCCCTCCCAATCCTCAACCATGCCTGAAACCTCCTCAAAACGCACAGGCAACAACATAGAACCCCTGGGCTCCGTCGGAGCCGTAATCCAAGTCGTCGGTTACAAGGATTGGGCTGGCACCGGCGCCACAGGAGGTACCAACTTCGGGTCCGACACCAGGGAAGGTTGCGTTGGCACGACCAGCGTCGACCCAGAATCAGATCCATGAGGCCCCACCGGTGCTGTGGCAGGAGCAGACAGCATCAAACCCGATGGGGCCCCTTCAGACTCTGCGGTGCCCGAAGGCTCACTAGAAGGGTAAGCCCACTCGGCCACGTAAAACTCTTATTTGAGCGGGGGTCGATCCGGCGCCTGATAACAGGGGGAGGCGTGAAGTCGAACCTGGCTCTGTAGAACCATGCCTAGAGCATCGGTGTTCCTTACTTCTCTCGTTGACAGGCGACAGATGAGGCGAAGTAACCTTGGACTTCTTCTTGTGCCTCTTCCCAGAGTGTCCCGAGGACCTCGAGTGGGAGGAATAGGACTTGGAGCTCCTGAAAGGGATCCCACGATCTCCTCTTCTTCGAACAGGATCAGGACCTACATGGAGTCTCGCTGACCGGTGTGGACCACTGGGCCACATGGAGCTTCAAAGTTCGCTCCCGCAAGGCACTTGGAGCCATGGCCAGACAGGCCGAGCACGACTGTGCCGTGGTCGCGCTCGAGGCACCACAAGCAGACGAGGTGGGGTGGGTAGCTGAAATGGCACGGTGACACCCACCATACCGTTTAAATCCTGTACATCTAAGTGACATAACCTCGACAGAGAAAAGAAAAAAAAGTGGTGGTGGTGGGGCGGGAGGTTGCTCTATTCGGGGTCAGCGCTCAACTGGTGCAAAAAGAACTGACCTCCGCACGCCTGGGTGGCACCTACATAGGTGTCCGCAACATCATAACCAACCCTAACGATACCAATTACGTGACGCGGAGCCACCCAACGGCACGCAGGGGTACTGCTCACGCAAAAGTTTCCGAATCCGGCCTGACGCCTGGGAAATTCAAAGGTAAGTAATCTGCAGCTAGAAGTCTCTATCAGATCTGCCACCCCTCCCTCCTTCCTCCGCCATTTATGGATGATTGTTTGAGGCCTCAGAAACCAATAAAGAAAATGTAATTTAAAAAAAAACAAAAAACTATAATACAACATGAGCAGAGTTTGGATTAAGACAGTAACAGTCACAAGTGTAGCAGTGTTGGGAGCCCGCCCATACCCCCCTCCCCAAAGGTCTCACACCAGCTCCATATCCATAAACACCTGGACCTCTGAAAACATCCCATCAACTGGCACATTTTCAGAGGGGAGGTGGTACTCTGCTCTACTTGTCTGCTTCTTTCAAAATAATCAGTTTCAAGGACTCAAGGCATTGTCAAAGAAGGAGTCTAACTGATGCCTGGGAGAATGCTCTTTGTACAATGAAATATAGTCTATGTAGCAGGAAATGCATCAATCTGAGACCAAAAATGTACCTATAGTAGCTAAAGAATACAATCAATTCTACAGAAAGTATTTTCATATAGCACGGTCACCAACTAGTGTCGTCACTAGGCTGCATATCATGAAAGACTTCATAGCGCAATAGGAGGGTTTATGATTTGCGCAAATTAGAGATTACAAGTTTAGCAGCTAAGTGTGAGAATTTTTTTTTTTTTAAAGTGTCATCCACAGAGTGAAAAAGCACCCTCCAACGGATTGACACACATCGATCTCGAGACAGGTGGACTTGCAAGTGAGTTTGTGTGTATGTGTCTCAATCAAGTGTAGTAGCATTAGGATAATAAACTTTTAGAAGTATGATGGGTGCAAAGCCAACAAGCATACATCTTGAATAATATAGTGAGGTGTCAATAGAGCAATCTAGAATTTTCCAGACAAGAGAGATATGGACGACCCACATTAGTCAGGAGAGGTTTAATGAAGGACTATCAATCCAGTCAAGCAATACACAAATTGCGGGTGATTAATGGTATTGATAAAGAGGGGGCAAGGCCACAGCAATGGCTACAATGGAGAGTGGAGTGGCAGTAGAAGGTTTGTGTCGATGGAGACAGAATCCTGGAGCAAATTACCAGAATACTGCAGATTAGACATGTGCGCAGGAAAACCCAAACACAACTAAAGACCTAACTTTTTAATTCATGTCATTTTTGGACCATCACTCAGAGGGGTCTCTTAACCATGCTGTCTACCCAGAATGGTGTGAACTATGAAATCTATACACCATAACACAATCGGGGCATTTTCCAACACTGACTTGGTGTTGTGGAGGAGTCCAGAGCGGCATTTCTAGACGAGGTGGTTTTGCAATACATTTTCAAACCAGGAGTCATTTTTAAATGGACATAATGGAATAGGGTTGAGACTACACAAGTTCCCAGTATTTACCTGATGGAATTCACAGGATTAACTATCCTGGTGGAACTTCATTGGCTCCACTTACCAGTGCACACCATCTTCAAAACCAGCTGCATCACTTACAAAGTCATCACAATTAGCACCCAGACTTCTCTTGAAGAAAAGCTCACCAACTCTGGTGGTTCTTGGCACACCCGCAGCGAGGACACGGACTACAGACCAAAGAGGGAAATAGATGGAAAGGCCTGCGGTCTTTTCCCCCCCCCATGCAACCAGGATCTAGAACAATATTACCCATATCTATCAGGGCCGGCCAAACGTAGCTTCAGTTTAGAAAAGAGTTTAAGCCACACACCACTAGATTTCAATGAATTAACCGTCCACATATCAACTACCTCTTATCACTCCATGCTGTCCTTTGACCCTGTACAGTCCTCTACTGCCTTTTGAGGTTCATGCTATAGAAATATTGCATACATACTATTGTGTTACTGTGCTCTTCTGAATTGGTCAAAATCATATCAACGCATAACTCACTCTGCAAACGTATTCAAATAGAGATGATCTGGCCTCAGACATGTGAGCCTACAAACTGAGAAGCCATGCTGCTGCATGCAAACATGTTACAAAGAACAGCCTCTACACCTACTTTTAATGACAGGTAATCAATCGCAGCAGAGTAATAAAATCCACTTTGCCTCACATTGTTCCTGCAGATCAACCCTTTTTGGTAGAATAGAAGCATCAACAAAACGAGCCAAAGCCATAGTAGACAACATGGGTGCAATGTTTAATTAGCAAGATGAGAGTTTGGAAGAGGGGTTTGAGTAAGTTTAGGTTGCGATGTCCGAACCATAGTCCACAGACGAAATGCGCAGGGCTAGAGGTCAATTGATACACAGGAACTCATAAATGAAGACATTAAAAGGTGACCTGAGAGTGAGAAATGTAACGCAAGGTCAACATTAATGCAATCTTCATTAAAGTAGATTATCTGTAGGAAGCAGGCTCTTTATATAGTGGACAAAAACGAGGTACACTGTGTAAAGAGTTCACGCAACCCTTATTGGTTTGCAGAGGCAAAAATTATAACACTAAATGCTCTCTTTTATGGTAGTGTGGGCGAGCAGTTTAGGCTTATCAGAGGCAATAAATGAGACACACTCAAGAATAAGCCCAAGACCAATTTTAGAAAAATAAGTCATTTTTTATATTCATTTTGATACCAAGAACTTTATTATCAAGTAAGTACTTTTTTAAATAGGAATTTTTACAGGTAAGAAAATAGTTCACTTAAATGCTTCTTTACGCAGCAGTGCTTTCCTATGGAAGAAAAGGTATATGTTGCATACAGTTATTCACGGCCAGTTTCTGGGAGTCTCCTTCGGGACATCAGGGGTCCAAAGTACTACCAGTAGTTACTTGTTACCTGCCCTGGGGCGTCCGGGTGTAGAGGTGCTGGTCGGGTTGGTTGGTAGCTGTGCGAGCTAGGCCGGTGGAAAGAAGGGGTGGGGGGTTGGCACCTAGAAACATGGTGCAGAGGGGTTCGTAAGGGACAAGTACAGGAGCTTCCAATGGGGGCCTCGGGTCACAAGAGTCTTGGGAACAACGGTGCACAGCCAGTTAGTCAGTATTCTGGCTGGGAAGCTGGGGGTGCAAAAAAATCAGGACAGCTGGGCCACTCTAGGGGGTGGGTCTCTGCGGTGCCGACGTTTGACAGCTGCTCGGTCTCGTGTAGTGGGAGTTCGAATTGGACTCTTACAGGCTAGGTTTGCTGCAAGGGGTCCAGCACCCTTGGTATTGGTCCTGGCCTCCTGGTCCGGTTGGTCCTGGTCTCCTCTCACTCAGTGGGGGGTGGGGAGGGGGACAGAGCTGACCTTCATGAGCACAGGCATCTCCTCCTGGGAGGCTGCTGCGTCAGGCTGGCTGGGGAGTGGCAACTCGATGAACCGGAGTTTGCGTCTTCGGTGCCGGCGGACTGGAGGGGAGTAGCCCCTGTACTCGAAGGGAGATTGCTGGCAATTTGCAAAGGGCTGGAAGTCTCCTCTGGACCTTGGAAGCTGTTCAGCTGCAAAGAGTCGCAGGTTACGGTTGTCGAGACTGGTGCAGGCAGGGTTTGGCACCAAAAGTCCACAGCAAGTCTTCAAGCTCTCACAACTCTGCTGTCCTCTTTTACTCGATCCATTGAATCCAAGTTCATGTTGTCAGGGTGCCACATAAATACTCAATTTAGGGGAGTGACATGTAGTAGCCAATGGGCTACTTACCTGCGGTAAGTGGGCATAACCCTGACCCAGATAGCCTAATTCAGCGAAAACCAAGCTGGTGGACTTCTAAAATTAGTGTTCGCAATAGGTAGCCCACCTTAGGGGTGGAACTGGCCTGAGAGGGGAACACGCCTCCCGACTAGTTAATGCCTGTCCTGGTGCCAAATAGGACTGGTGGGGGCCTGGGGGGGGGGGAGGGGGAGTATGTCGCCTGTCTGAGGAAGCCTTGGGTCACCTATCAAAGGCAGCAGAGGCCTTTGAAGCCTCCTGCCTTAATATGCTGATCACTTAACACCTCCTCCAAGCAGGATGGCTAACACCTCCAGCCAGAGAAGGCATTGTTTCTGCCCTCAGAGAGCGATGGCTCTCATCAGCAGGGGGTCAGAAACCTGCATGTGGTAGCCGGCTGGTCTACATCAGTCAACTAGTACACTAGTAGTCAGTAGGTTTTTTACGGTGCCCTCTCGGTGCATGTATTAATAAATCTATCATTGGAATCAGTATGGGTTTATTAATGGGAGAGGTTTGATAGCAAACATTTCTAGTTTCAGTGAGGCCATCATGTTGCTGGCAAACTCGTACATACCAGTGTCCAGCACATGTACTCAACATGGCTTCCCTGTTCACTTGTAATAACTAAGAACCGTCTTAGACATCACAGGGGTATATCTGCTCATGCAGATATGTCCACACATGTAGTATAATGCACCCTGTCTTAGGGCTGCAAGGCCTGCTGTAGGGGTGGCTTACCTATACTGCATGCAGTGCCTGCAAGCATGACAGGAGATATGCTATGTTGAGCCTTCACTTTTCTCAGCACTATGGCACGCAGCCTGCAACGGCAGTTTGCATGTTGGTGCTGAGGGGTCCCTTAGGGTTGCACAATAGATGCTGCAGTCCTTAGGGGCCCTCTTTAGCCTCCTTGCCCTCGGTACCATTTACTAGGGACTTACAGGGGGTGCTAAAGGTATTGCCAATTGGGGGGCAACAATTGTACACTTTTACAGAAAGAGATCTTGCACTGGGGACCAGGATAGCAGGAACCCAGTGCACTTCCGTCAAAATTGCATCAGATACCAGGCAAAAAGTGGGGGCAACTGTATGAAACTGTTTTTTTTTTGTTTGTTTTTTGCAGTAGTCCCTCCACGTTTTGCCTGGGATTTGATGCAACTCTGCCTGAAGTGCACTGGGTTCCTGCTAACCTGATCCCCAGTTTTCTTTCCCCAAAACAAGAGAACTGGCCAATTGATACCCAATTGGCCAGGCTTCTAGCACCTGTAAGTCCCTAATAAGTGGTACCTCTGGCACCTAGGGCATAGGTACTAAGGAGGGTCCCCAAGAGCTGCAGCATGTCTTGTGCCACCCCAAGGGACCCAGCACCAAACTCATACAGACTTCCACTGCAGGCTGTGTGACAAGGTGCTCTAAAAAGTGACAGACACCCATGAACCATGTCCCCTAACACTGCATGTAATATTTGTAAGTCATCCCTACAACAGACCGTACCGCCCTATGGCAGGGTACATTATATTATATGTGAGGACATATCTGCATGAGCAGATATGCCCCAGTCATGCCTAGTTCCATTACTAGATATTGCAAGTGAAGAGGGAAGCCATCTTAAAGGTATATGCTGGGCACTGGTCAAAACAAGTTTTCCAGCTACATAATGGCTCCACAGAAAAATATGGTGCTTGATATCAAACACCTTGTATTATTAAACCCACACTGACTCCAGTGATGAATTTATCAATACATGCTCCCAGAAGGTACCTTAGAGGTACCCCCTGAACCCTACTTGCCCTCTAGTGGGCTCGCTAACTGGTCCAGTCCAGCCTGCCATCACGCACAAGTTTCTGAGGTGAGAGCCACGCTCTTGGAGGTCAGTAACAATGCATGCTCTGGCGGGAGGTGACTACACCTCCTCCTCCAGGAAGGCTAGTAAATCAGCATATCAAGGCAGGAGGCTTCAAAGACCTCTGTTGCCTTTGTTATGCGACCCATGGCTTCCCCAGACAGGGGAAATGCCACCCCCTGCCCTGGGCCCATCTGGCACCAGGACAGGCGGGAACATTAACTATATACACAAGGGGGGGGCAGGGAGCTAATACAGGCCCAGTACCTACGCTCCCAAAGATTAATCAGTAAATCTAGAAGGTACTGCTCCTATAGAAGAAGGAAAGGAGGGGAAAAAAAAAAAAGGGAGGAAAGATAGGTTGGAAGAGGATAATCCTAGGGAACCCTTGTGATTATTCCTTGGTGCCCTCACACATCTAAATGGATGTCATGCTACATCATAGGGCGTGCTCCTAGTCTGGCCAGTGCTGCAGTGCTCTACAGGCCCATGAGAAGGATCTTTTTTCTATTTAGCCGTAATGATGAAGGTGCGTGTTAGGATGCAGAATGTGTAGGGTGGAGTGAGTGCAAATAAAGTGGCAAGCAAATGAAAACTGTCTGAGCAGGGATACCAAATTACTTTTCATATGATTGTTTTTATCTCTGCCAAGGAAACAATGCCAAGGGAACCATCATATTAAAACTAATTAGGTATCCCTTACACAGTTTTAAATTTGTTTGCCACTTTAATTGCACTCACTCCACCCTACTGTTATAATGAATGTTGAAAATGAAGGCCTACTCATGTCAATGAAAGCACCAGCAGTTAGATGTGTTCAGTGTTAAAAGAGAAATACAGGCCTACGTTGTCTTCAGTAGCAGAATGAAAAAGAGCGCAGATGGAGTAAGCACCCTGGGGGGGGGGGGGGTGGAGAGGAACAGTAGTTGGAGTGGAATGTAGATAAGGTAGCCAGAGGCACAGAATAATTGAGAGGTTAGGCTTTGCCAGGTAAGTGATGTGTGGGGAGTAGAGCATTGCTATTCTTCAAGTATGACACACCAAGGTCACCAGTAGCGTAGCGGTGATGTGAGCGTAACTAATGAGGACATGTGCACCCGAGATGCATTTTCGTATCCATGTGATTGGCTGTTTTTGCAGAAAGTGTAACTTGTGATAATAATGTTGTGCTTAGCAGATGTTTGAGTATGTAACTGTATTATGTATTAAGGATTATAAGACTAAGACTATAAGAAGCTGTCCGGCGTGTTGCAAGTCGAAGCTCACATTCCAGTTCTTTAGAGTTGACTGACCTTCAGCTTGCTTTTCATGATATTAAAGTCCGTACTACTTTGCCAGCAGAGGAGGTGTTGTCTTTTTCTTCCTTTCGGCAACATTTTGGTGAAGTCAGCCAAGGAGTTAATCTCACTTTTCCAGACTGCGCCCAAGGGTGCTGCTGCCTGCTGTTGATTGACTAGAAAAACTGCAATATATTGAAAAAGTAAGCAGATGCCTGTACTAAAAGTCTTATTCAATAGACGTGCAGGTAAGAACCCAGGTTACCGTCAAAAGTGGGGGGGAGGGGGGAGGGGGGGGGGAGGGAATATCGAACTTCAAACCTTAAATTGCATGATTCTGTGGCAATTATAGTATAGAAATGCATGCATGGGGTTTTTCTTTTGTTAGGATGAAATTATACGTTTTGAGAAAGGAAATGTGGCGACTCCCGGTACACACCAGAAAACTAGCTAGTGTGCATTTTTAATTAGTGCATTACCCAGTAGACAAGCTCCTGGAAGAGACACTCCTTTTGGGAGTGATCCGACACGTATTCGTACATTACCCAGGAGACAAGCTCCTGGAAGAGACATTTCCTTCGGGGAATGATCTAGCAGGTTATTAGTGCATTACCCAGAAGGGACATTTCCTTCGAGGATTGTTCGCAGGTATCCCAGTTAGACCCTAGAGAGCCAGTACAGGAATAGTGACGGAACTGGGTCACAAGTGTGTGAAGTCTGACCTGGTAAAGAGACACTCATTCGATCGGAGCTGGCAAGCCTTACTCTGAATAAGTCAGACGCCCGGCTCCAAAGATCTCAGATTTCAAAAATCTGGAAGTCGTCTTTAAGGAGGAACGGCCAAGGCATCGGCATCAGTTGGTGAGTGACAGTTAGGCAACAGGACAGCGAATCGCTGGTGTCAATTGACTTTGCCCGGAGCATGGTCAGACCCTTGGTTGTGAATCCGAAAAGCGCATGAGGTGTAAGTAGATATTCCTCCATGCACAATTCATAAAGGGCAGATGGTAGAGAAGTGGCAGGGTTCCCCGCAGGTTGTTGTACAGTTTAGTATAACCGAGGAAGAAAGGCAGCAAGACCTGTACAATATTTTTGTTATTTCAGTATAAACCCCTACGGTGTCTTGGAAGTGGGGAAACATTATTTCAGATTTTTTTTTAAAAAGCAGGGAGTCACAATAAAACGTCCCAAGACAAGTCTAAAAATAGTTTCCCATGAGGGAGTCTGATAATTTGCCATGGCTGGTAACAGAGGAGATTGAATTAGAATTTATGTTTGTATCGGTCCATGGAGAACCCCCATGTAATACCCCTCAAGTTCATAGTTTACCATTATTTTAGAACCCCTTCTTGATGCATTCCTCACAGATATTTACGATTCAGGAGTTTGCAATATGAATGGGAGGGCACAGCAAATAGTCGTGTATATTCATGATCGCATTGTAACAAGCATTGCGTGAGGCACAAATCCTCTTGGACCTCTCAAACGCACTTGCCCTAGATATAACTATGGATGACGTGCTACACAGACTAGCGATAAATGTGCTTGATGTTCATCACTTTGGTCTATGTGTGAAGTCAAGTAACACTGCATAGGGCCAATATGCGTTTACCACTACTATAGGTTGGCAATATATATAGTAAAGGAGACAGGTTCAAAAGGGCACAGTGGGCTAACGAACTAGGGATTAAAAAAAACTGACACTTATTACACATAGGAAATACGAGCACATCCATAGGGGATGATTGAGACCCCTCTGGGACATATGATAAAGGCTTTCCCTTCAGACAAGAAGATACAAAAGTATTCTAAACAATGGTACAGAGAGACACAAAGGGTCATGCCCAGCCATGGCCAAAGGACGGGACATTTGACGAAGTCTAAATTGAACATACATGGACTTACATTTGCTCCAAGTATAACAGAAAGAAAAGACAGAAAAGTGAAGCCACCTTATCATTGCGGCGGTAATTCCGCCACACAAAAGCAAACGTGACACCTACAGCACCCACAGTCTTCAGAAAGGCCCTCTACCCCATTCTGCCAGCAGCAGGGTACCAAGATCCAGTTAGAGTTCCACCTAAAGAGGAGAAACAAAAATCACAGGGAAACGAGGCACCTCTGGACCTCAGCTCTATGACTCCTTGGGCTAGTCCAGAATCGGACCGAAGAGATAGGCAGAAGGCTCTAGAAGCCCTGCTACCCTTCGAAGACAATGGACTATGGGACATGTTGTTCTTAGGATGGGAGACACTTCTGCAGAGACTGAGGAATGGATAAGAGAGAAGAAGGATGGGAGAGGGGCATAGAGACGCCACAATATCACAAACCCCCAAATGAGTCATAAGATGTAAGGGGGGGGGAGGGCAGAGGAAGATGAAGAATGGGAAGACAGGCCTGACAGGGGTGCAAGTGAAAAAGACACTAACCAGAGACCATACGATTTCCACCCGCGTCCTGTGATAGGGTAATTTATGGCTGCTCGAGACACTACACAAATGCAGAGGAAGTCCATTCTAAAAAAGAGCAGGTCAGATCCAACACCTATAGAGGTAATAGAATACAAGGAGGGTAGGTATTATTGTCAGCCCTCTATCAGGTGAATTGGCAGAATGGACTAAAACAGATGAGAGGAAGCAATGGCCTCGACAAGGGTCTTTTGACCCTATCGATTTAGCAACTGCCGAAGATTGTAAACGGCAGGGACGGGGCTACACAGAATTGAATTACCCGTATATGCAACAGTGCCTCGCAGTATGGAATGGAGTATGCTACAGACAAACCCGACTGAAGCGATCAGAAGTAATGGACCAGATCCGATGTTAGGCCCAAGACCAGCAAATCCCTGACCGATAGCTCAGTGACCCCTCATATTCAAAGGAGGACCACCTCCCACATACGTACCATGGCCACAAATGGATAGAGAGAATTTAAAGAGGGCACCACCCCTACTGTCTGACGGAAAAGGAAAATGGATAGGATGCTTTGAGAAACATACAGCTGGAGTGAAACTCGCCTTGGGTGATGTCAAAAGCATGTTAAGTTCGCTGTTGGGAGATTACGTAAATACCATTTTTGTCAGGGCGGATTCCCTCAAACAACATTGATAAATACACAGTTTGACGGGTCTTCTTTTAAACAACATTCATCAATATATCTGGGATGCACTTCGGCAAACATACCCAGACAGACTAGACATTGGAGCCCTTATGGCAGAGAGTATAAAACCGGCTGAAGACATTACAGAATTCATTACCAGAATGAAAGAACGATGGGTATAGGAAGTAGGATGTAACTGGGAAAATACTGGCGGAAATGTAATGCTATTTTATAATGTATTGAAACGAGGTCTGCCTACGGATGTACAAGCAAGTCTAGACGGAGGAGTGGGATTGAGGCTAAACCGTGGCCAGAAATACAAGCCCACATAATACATTATTTTGAGCGAAAACGAGAAAATGGCAAAGCAGGCAGAAAGGGCCACAGCGAAGTTAGTACAACCAAAACTTTTAAAAAATCAAGTACAGAAGGGGCACTTGTAGCAGCACCACAAATGGTTGTCACAACCCCCCAGTGCAAGTACCAAGAGGACAGCCAGTAAGTAACATGAGAACAGGACAAGGAGGGTGTAGGGTAGGGCAACAATGTTATTGTGGTAATATGGGTAATTTTGCAACAGAATGTAGTGTGAAAAAGAAACGATGGGCAAGTGCAGGGAGGATGATTCAAGATTTCCACCCCTGAATGATATATTAATTCCAGAGTTTCCAGTGGTGCCAGATCCATCAGTCATGCTGAAACATTTGCACGGATGCCACCTACTTTTCAGTGATCGATTTGAAAAATGCATTTTTCTGCATTCCACTGCACCCAGATTGTCTGTACATGAACCCTGTAATATACGGACTAACTCAGTATTGCTATAGAAGGCTCCCACTGGGCTATTGAGAGTCTCCTAATAACTTTAACAGGACTGTGAAAAAAGATTTAGCAGACGTAAAATGCAAAAACACTCTTCTACAGTATGTGGATGACATTTTGATGTGTAGCCCTACTGAAAACATATGCAGGGAGGATACTGTTTGTATCCTTTTTCCTGCAAGCATGCAAAGGAAACCAACTGGAAAAAGATAAATTACAATATGTGCAAACAGAAGTTCACTACCTGGGACAGATCATCTCTAAAGACTGGAGGAGGGTGACACCTGACAGAGCAGAGAGCATCAGAAATGTGCCCAAATCCACCATTACAAACCAGATGCAGCAGCTCCCAGGGCTCTGCAATTGTGTGAGACAGTGGGTATTTGATTATGACACCTTGACTGCTCCACTTTTGACTGCTTTAAGAGTCTCATGACAATGGAAACAAAAAAAAATGGGCTGATAAAAGAGACAGCATTTCGGGAGCTGAAGAATGCAATCATAAATGCTTCAGTGTTGGTTACACCTGACTACAGCAAACCGTTCTACCTCTTTTGTCATGGTCATGGAATGACAATGGCAGCCGTACTGATTCAAAAGACATCCATAGAACACAAACCAATTGCCTACGCCAGTGGGCTGCTAGATCATGTCATGAAAGATCATTACCCATGTGAGCAAGTACTGGCAACAGCAGCATTTGCAGTTCAGAAAAGCACTGCACTAGTGATGGGATCACCTTTAACACTATACGTAGAGCATGCAGTATTTGCTATTTTACAAAGAAGAACACCCTCACAACTCAGAGGGCGTCTGGGTACGAAGTAATTCTTTCAGTACCATCTTTACAAGTGGTACGCTGTCACAGTTAACCCAGCAACATTTTTCACGCACCCAGTTTCAGACGATGAACAGTCACATGACTGATAATTACACACCAGAAGAAAGCAAAGTAGGAGAAGACCACATCCCGGGGAGCATGTTACTCTTGTTGATAGCTCCTCATTTACAGATCGAGAAACGGGTTAGACAATCAGGAGCAGCTGTTGTAAGATCAATCAAGGGTTTGTTAAAGCGCGACTACTCACCCGTAAGGGTCTCAAGGCGCTGGGGGGTGGGGGTGCAGGTTCCATCCATCAAGGAGGGGGTCTGTCGAAGAGCCAGGTTTTGAGGTTTCTTGCGAAGATGGGGAGCGATGTCTGTCTGAGGTGGAGCGGAAGGGCGTTCCATGCTTTGGCCGCGAGGAAGGAGAAGGAGCGGCCTCCCGATCTGGTCTTTCTGGTGCGGGGGACCACGGCGTAGGAGAGCTGGGCTGATCGTAGGGTCCTTTGGGGTGCGTGGAATTTGAGTCGGCTGTTCAGGTATGCTGGTCCGGTGCCGTGGAGGGCCTTGTGTGCGTGAGCATCTTGAAGGTGATTCTCGCCTCGACAGGGAGCCAGTGGAGTGTGCGCAGGTGCTGGGAGATGTGGCAGTGTTTTGGCAGGTTGAGGACCAGTCTTGCGGCGGCGTTCTGGATGTTCTGTAGCTTGCGGGTGAGGTTTTTGTTTATTCCGGCGTAGAGTGCGTTGCCGTAGTCGAGTCTGCTGGTGACCAGGGCGTGAGTGACGGTCTTTCGGTGTTCGAGGGGGATCCATTTGAAGGTCTTACAAAGGAGGCGGAGGGTGTGGAAGCAGGAAGACGAGAGAGTTGATCTGGCAGTCCATTTTGAGCTCGGAGTCCAGGATGATTCCCAGGTTGCGTGCGTGGTCCGTGGGGGTTGGCGGGGGCCACCAGGTGTCGCTCCAGGCGTCGGGGTTTGGGCCCATGATGAGTACTTCTGTTTAGTTGTAGGCAGCTGTTTTTCATCCATTTGGCGACGGCTTCCATGCCTTCCCGAAAGTTGCGTCTGGCGGTGTTGGGCTCGTTGGATAGGGAGAGGATGAGCTGGGTGTCGTCTGCGTATGACACGATGTTGAGTCCGTAGGTTCCGACGATGGGGGCGAGTGGAGCCATGTAGACGTTGAAGAGCATCGGGCTGAGGGAGGAGCCCTGGGGGACTCCGCAGGTGGTAGGTGTGGGGTCTGAGAGGAATGGGGGGGGGGGGGTCTGACCCGCTGCGTCCTGCCGGAGAGGAAGGAGCGGATCCAGTTGAGGGCCTTGTCCTGGATTCCTGCGTCGTAGAGTCTGCGTATTAGGGTGCCGGTGGCAGACTGTGTCGAACGCCGCCGATAGGTCGAGGAGGATGAGGGCTACTGTTTCTCCTTTGTCCAGTAGGGTGCGGATGTTGTCTGTTGCGGCGAAGAGGGCGGTTTCCGTACTGTGGTTTTTTCTGAAGCCGGAGTGGGAGGAGTCGAGGATGTTGTGTTCTTCAATGAATGTGGCGAGTTGGCTTTCTCGATGACTTTTGCTGGGAACGGGAGCAGGGAGATGGGTCTGTAGTTTGAGGTCGGTGGGGTCCGCTGAGGGTTTCTTTAGGAAGGGGTTGACCTCGGCGTGTTTCCAGTCGTCGGGGAACGAGGCGGTCGCCAGGGAGCGGTTGATGGTGTGGGGGAGCATGGGTGCGATGGTGTCGGCGGCTCTGTTGAAGATGTGGTGGGGGCAGGGGTCCGTGTGGGCCCCTGAGTGGATTGACTTCATTGTCTTCAGTGTGTCTTCGGTGGTGAGGGCTGTCCAGTCGTCAATCGCTGGTTTCCGGGTGCCGGGGGTGGTTGGTGAGGGTTCAGTGTGTTGGTTGTCTTCGTCGAAGTTGTCGTAGATGCTCTTGATTTTGTGGTGGAAAAAAGGTGCTGAGTTTGTCGCAGAGGTCTTGTGAGGGAGGGATGTCGGTAGACTCGCTAGTGGGTTGGGCGAACTCCTTGATGATGCTGAAGAGTTCCTTGCTGTTTTCCTCGTTTCTCTGATGAGTTGATGGTGGGCGTTGGTGGTGGCTCTGAAGTTGTCGTGGGCTTCTGTGGATTTGGTGTTCCTCCAGGCCTTTGAGGCGGCAGCATGTGCTTCTGGACTCTCGAAGTTCGGTGGTAAACCATTTGGCTTTCTTGGCGCGGGTGGTATTGGTTTTCTTGAGGGGGGCTATGGTGTTGGTGCTGTCCGAGATCCATCTATGCAGGGTTCGGGCTGCGGTGTTGGGGTCATCGTTTTCCGCGATGGTTGGGGTGGAGTTGTCAAGTGAGGAGGTGAGCTGGTCGTCGGCGATTTTGGTCCAGTTTCTTCGTGGAAGCAGGTGCTGGTGTCTGTGGATGGTGGGTGTTCTGAAGGTGAAGTGGACGCAACGATGGTCGGTCCATGGGAGTTCGGTGGTGTGGCTGAAGGTGATGGAGTTACCTGTAGTGAAGAGGGGGTCGAGGGTGTGTCCTGCTGAGTGCATGGGCTCGGTCACGATCTGGCGCAGGCCAATGTTGTGGAGGTTGTCCAGGAGGGATGTGGTGTTGGGGTCCAGTTGGTTGTCGAGGTGGAAGTTGAGGTCTCCCAGCAGGGTGTAGTTGGTGGATGCGATGGCCTGCGGGGAGATAATGTCCGTGATGGAGTTGGCGAAGGGTTTGCGGGGTCCAGGGGGTCGGAAGATGAGGGTTCCTCGGAGGGTTGGCGGTGGGGCTGGCCAGTATCTTGAAGTGAAGGTGTTCCATCAGTTCTGTGGGCTCGTCAGGGAGTGTGCTCAGGCGGAGGCTGGATTTGTGGACGATGGCGATTCCTTCTCCTGGGCGGGTGGGGCGGTCCTTCCTGGAGATCTTGTATCCTTGGGGGATGGTGAGGTCCGGTCCCGAGGTGGTGTTGGTCCAGGTTTCGGTGAAGAACGCTACATCCGGGGTGGTGCTGTCGAGGAGGTCCCAGATTTCTGTGGCGTGTTTGTGGAGGGATCGGACGTTGAGGAGGATGCATTGCAGGATCTTTGGTTCGGTTGTGTTCTTGTGGGCGGGTTGTGCTGGATCCGTGTTCTTGGCGGTGCTGCAGGTGTGCCGGCAGCGGTGACAGCTGAAGGGTCCGTGGGAGTCGGCTGGTGATGCTAGCTTGCAGTTGTTGTTGCGGCCTGTTTAGTGCGTGGAGTGCTGCTGGGTCGTGGCGGTGGTCCAGGGTTCCTGGCGCGGGTCGCGCGCATACGGGCTTGCCTTTGACGCGGCCGCCATCAAGTAGGGGTCGGGGAGCTGGATTGGGCCGGTCGCGCTGGGGGGGTGGGGAGGGGCCGCAGGGGCAGCAGCGGCGGGGAAAGGTAAAGGGAGGAAATAAGGGATAAAGAAAAAAAGGGAAAATAGGCAGAAATAAGGCACAAAAGAGCAGAGATGCAGAAAAGTGCAGAAAGGTGAAAGATAAAAAAGGGCAGAAAAACGAGTGAAAAAGCAGAGTGAGAGGAAGGAGACAGAGGTCCACTGGACCACCAGGGATGAGGCGCAGGGAAACCTGCGGGTGGAGGAGGGCCTCGATCACCAACACTCGAGTGCGCAGGGGCAGGCCTCACTTAATGGTGGAGCTGCGAGGGTGGGAGAGCAATTTCACTGACAATGAGTCAGTGGTCTTGCTCGCCTGTCCCCGCAGCGGCCGCCATTAAGTAGGGGTCGGGAAGGGCTGGACAGCTGGGAGGCGAGCTGGATTGGGCCGGTCGCGCCGCGGGTGCCGCAGCAGCGGTGAAAGGTAAAGGGAGGAAATAAGGGATAAAGAAAAAAGGGAAAATAGGCAGAAATAAGGCACAAAAGAGCAGAGATGCAGAAAAGTGCAGAAAGGTGAAAGATAAAAAAAAAGGGTAGAAAAACGAGCGAAAAACGAATGAAAGAGCAAAGTGAGAGGAAGGAGACAGAGGTCCACTGGACCACCAGGGATGAGGCGCAGGGAAACCTGCGGGTGGAGGAGGGCCTCGATCACCAACACTCGAGAGTGTAGGGGCAGGCCTCACTTAATGGTGGAGCTGCGAGGGTGGGAGAGCAATTTCACGGACAATGAGTCAGTGGTCTTGTAAGACCTGTACAGCAAGGATCATCTGATACATCACAAATTGCTTGCCATATACCACTGCCTTCTCATTTTTCAGCGCAATTGGCTAAATTAGTGGCTATTATTGAAGCATTGCAGCGAGCGGAGGGACTAGGGGTCACCATTTATTCAGATTCAGCCTGTCACCACCACTGTACATATATGCATTCGCAGATGGGAAAGGAGGGGATTTCTTAAATCTGATGGGTCCCCAGTAATGCATAAGGATTTATTGGCACAATTAATAGAAGCTTTAATACTTCCATCCAAAGTAGCAGTGGTCAAATGTACAGCGCACACTAATCAGCAGAATCTTATCTCTAGGGGCAATGCTCTGGCGGATTGGGCACCGAAAGAAGCAGCTAAAGCATCTCCAAATTATAATCAATGCGATAAATATATACATTAGGTATGACGACAAGTAGGCAACAGGAGGATACAGAATTACCACCCCATATACAGAGACAACGAAATTACATTTGCGAGCATTACAAGAACAAGCACCACCACACAAAAGTGAGATATGGAACAGCGAGGTTGCATTCAGTCACCAACAGATTTTATTTACAGGCAAGAAAGTACAGGGAAGCCAGAAATGCCACAAGCCCAGTTGTACATGGCTCTAGCAACCACATCTTCCAGCACACACAGCAAAAGAGAACCTTCTTGCTACATTACAGGCAGATTGGTTCATTCCACACCTATCTGAAATGATTACTATGTACATTGCAGAATGTGCAATATGTCATCAGCATAGCCCCAAGCCAACTCTAAAAGGGATTACCTCAACAATACCACAACCATCCGGTCCATTCAAAAAAAAAAAAAAAAAAAAACACACACGACACCTAGATTTTGTCGCTATGATAGAAAGACGTACCAGTTGCAGGTATCTTACAGTAATTAATTGTCAATTTTCATGATGCATTGGGGCAGGACCTTGTGTACATAATGAAGCTAAAGCAGCAGCCAACTCTGATACAAGAGGCGATTCCAAGATAGAGTGCGGCGGAAGCAATCCGCTCAGATAACTGTCCTCATTTTGTTAGCGCGGTATTCCAATACATTTGTGCAGCCCTAGGAATAAAACAAACTGACATCTGCTTATCATCCCCCAAGTAATGGAATTGTGGAGCGCCTGAACGGTCTAAAGAGTAAGAGAAGCAAACTATGTGCTACTCTACAAAAGAAACGGCTGTATTGCCATCACTAGCTTTGTAGGCTCTCAGAAATCAGCCAGGAAGCGACCACTATTTAACAGCACCTCAAATTGTGACATATCCCATGCCCACCCCTTTAACAATAGCAAGGTAAAACAAGCATTTACAATGCAATAGGTCTCGCAATGACATTATTTTGAGCTATTGGCATTGTAAATGTCATTGTTTTTTTTTTCTTTTTCTCCCCTTCGTGAAGCATTAATCAAATGGTGTAATGCAAAATGGCAATAGCTCACTTTGTTGTAATTGCACTAGTTGGGTACAGCACCCCATCCACCACACATTGGAACAGTTATGCATTACACATTGTACAGCTATAAAATAGGAGCCTTGTCAATCATAATGCCAATGCGCTCGGCTTCCTACGAGATTTGGGAACGGACATAGTCTTTATTGTATATATAAATCAAATGTGTATAATTGTGTCTGTATCTTCTGTTCTTGGGCGTGTATGACTTTGTGTGCGTTTTATACTTGTTTCTATGCGTGTTTTAATATGTGTGAGTGTCTGTGCTTTGTGTGTTATTAAGTATGTATTTATCTGTGTGTCTATGTGTTCACGTTTATCAAATATGTTAACTCTTGCTGTATTGGACATAGAAATCCCCTGTGTTAGGCAAAATGTTGATAATTATTTTTAACCTTCTCAAGCTGAAACATCCTCCTCAGGATTCAGGTTAATAATATTTCTGCAACAAAATATTTCTTAAACGTGCCGATAACTAGGTAACTCTACTAGGTAACACCAGGTGTTCGCGTTTATGGGGTGAAATCGAGGGGGGACTGCCTTTACCCATCACTTTGCCTTGGCTTTAGGGACACTTTAGGAGGGAGACGGGTTCACATATCAAACGTCGTTTGTTCGTATAAAAAAAACGTGCGAGTCTCCTGCATAAACAGGGCGAGTAGTCAGTCTGGTGATGTTTTTGGCTGTCTCCACATTTTGGCTTGTGAGCCCCTGTGAGCAGGAGGCAGGATGAGTGTCAGTGCTCTCTGACTTGTCAAACGTGTCTGACAGGAAATTTTTGTTTAACAGCGGGTACTGGAGAAGTCCTATAAAATGTGAAATTACGGGTTTACTCCCCCGTGCTAACTTTATAAGGGGGTGTTTTGGAAGCACCTGGGAGTGTTTTCACAGTGCATGTTGCAATTACACAAACCGCACGGCACGAGGAGCAGCACACAATACCTGGATGTGTGCCGAGGGAGTAGCGAGCCATGAGTTCTTTTGCAAGCTTAGTTTTTAATAAAGTTAAAACCGCTGCCTTATTGTTCCTGTCTGCTATTATTGGTTAAGTGGTATTCATTGGACTTCGTGCGTATGTTGCCTATAATCATACTAATTAGGGCAATGGTGCTTCAATGGTTGATGGTTTGTTTTAAGCTGGTTTACGCTTTGCTTTTAAAAGCAAATTAAAAATGCTCTTTCCACAGCGAGTTTCATGCTGTTGAAAGCAGATTACAAATGCGCTTTTTTCAGCGAGTTCTGAGGTGCTTGCTACATTGTTAGGGAGTCTGCCCTTCACTGTGCTTTCACTGTTTTGCTGTTCTTAGCTGCAGGCATTCAGCCGAATCCTAGTTGCCATCAATTATTGCTGACTGCTCCTTTAGCCCTGCGAAGTACCGAGGCTGCATCCCAACCCACAAGAAGCCCTGCTCAGCGACCAGGGCGCCTGTCGGGGACCCGGGGCCTGCCACACTGCCTGGTGTTGGAGGGCCGCGTCTACTGCGTGGGACGGGGCCATCACCCCCCCTACGGATTTCCTGCACTGCCGATACACTGAGCCCTGGCCTCCTCCTTACCACGGCTGTGAGCCTGTGTCTGCCCGGCGGTGGACTGGGAGTGGACCAAATGCTGCCTGCGGACGAGTGAAGGTAGGGTGCCGGCCAGGGGATACCCATCCACCCCTCCCTCCCATGTCAGAACAGGCTGTGTGCTGCAGTGAAGTCCCTGCACTGCAGGATATTGAGCCGCACCTTCCTGAGTCTGGGGCCGGGATCCTGCCTGGCAGCTGCCCTCTGCTAGCGCGGCCCGGCTCTTTGGTGGGCCCAGAGCCGGCGCATGTTATCGGCCCTTGCAGCCTATTGCGGCTCCCAGGCGCCAAGTGCGCGCCAGCACGGCTACCTCCCTTCTGCTCTGTCTGACAAGGGTTGCGAGCGGCGAATTCCAGCAACGGGCGAGGCAGGGACACCAGTCTCTGCCGTCAGCTCTTCAGCCTTATGGCGAGGGCATTGGAGACTACCTGTACAGCCCTCCATTCCTGTCCACGTGGCTCCGCTGTGATGCAGGCGCAAGCTGGAGCCCCGTGATTGATTGAAAGGGAGGGGGGTGGGAGAGCAGTGGGGTGGAAGAGGATAAATACGAGAATGAAAGCAAAACCAGCGTGGCGCTCATGAAAGGGCGCACGCTGATTGAAATACCTCATACAGCAGCAGAGGCCCCCCCCTCTGTGACCGAGGGGGAGTGAAAGCAGACTGTGGATGTGCGTAGGAATCACACAATAAAAGCAAAAAACAAGTCACACTGTTTTTGCGATCCCATCGGTAGAATTGTTACCAGATGCACGTCCCCGTAGCAGGCCATCACACGCTTACTTTAAAACACCAAAGGAAGAGATTATGGCCTTACAGCCAAAGCTGCCGATTTTAAAGCGAAGGAACCCGGTTCAAGCCTGGGCGTGCGATCCTGGGCAAAGCACTTAATCTCCCCGTGCCAAACCAAAAACAAGCTGTCGGAAACATGATCCGGCAGTACACGCCTCCTAAATATAAAATTGCTTCACGACAGCCGAAAAGCAGACGATCCAGTCCGGACGAAAAGGGGAAAGGGCAGAAACCAAAAAGCCTCAGTTTCAATCAAAGGCCACCGTTTTACATAAACGATGACGCCAGCCAATGAAAATGAGGGGCGGGGCTTCAAGTCCCCTTCTGAAATCTCCTCATCCACAATATGTCTCGCAGAGCGAGCAGCGCATGCACGCTGCAACGCTAGGCGAGACCTAAAAAGGATGCCATAAGACAGCTGAGGTTTTAGGAGATTAAATGGGTTATTCGATAGAGTTAATAAAATCTGTCAAGTTCTTCTTTAAACAGGTATTGCGAAAGGAGAAGACCACCTCAGCCTAGCAGACTTGTCCGATAACTCTTGGTCAGAAGGTGTACCTGTGGAACGTAGTCCGCAGATGGAAGGATCTTAGCTACACCAGTCCCGTCTCGGTGAAGATGAGCACCCCTACTGCTGTAAAGGTGGAGGGTCTGAAAACATGGATTCATTGAAAGAAAAAAAAAAAAAAAAAGACACAAGAACAACGTTGTCTCCCTTCAAAGCGCAAGAGGAGTATTTTGTCAGCTCTACTAGCGGACAGGTATATATTGCTGTTTTATATTTCTTCTTATGACTTCTCATGCTGGCAGCCAACTTAAAATGGTATTTTACTTCCTGTATGGGCTTATGTAATAGTATTAAGTGCTTGCAGAGAGCTGTACCTGAGCAAGAAAATATCTCTCATAGTATTCTTGCTGGCTTATTAGATAATATGTGGTATCGACAGGTCAGAGATAGGTATGCAGACTTCTAATACTTCGTGTTTTCTGTGTTCTTTGATTCCACATGCCACCGACTCAGATAGGTTACACTCAGTTAAGGAGGTACCGCCAAATATTACTATGTGCCCGTTACACCTTCTCCTTTGTAGGATACGAGCAAAGATGCAACCACTGTGGGTCAGACAGGGAACATTCTTAGTAAACGTTAGCTGATGTAATAAAATGTCCTTACAGACCGCAAAGTTAGTAGTGAAGTTAGATGCAATGGCCAAGACAGGGATAATGAGGGGCAAGGGTGAAACCTGGAGAGCTAGGATATTGCAGCAGGGATTTTTAGGGGTATCCAGACCTTCACTTTTCTGCCAGAATTATTCCGCTATACCTAGGTCCCACAATTGTCAGGAAAGGCCATATCTCCGAGTGAATGGGTCAGTATACGTTCATGATCATTGGCATTGTGGTGCTACATTCGGATGCAGGGGCCCATCTTATGGACAGGGAATAAGAGACAACAGTATACAACAGAAGTGTCAGGTAGTGAGGGATGAGAATATATCTAGGTTAAGTTGGGTAGAAACACCTACTCCTCTTCGAGCAGGTAGAAAACCCATTTGTTTCAAGGGTAATGGAACAGTCCAGGTGACAAAGAACACCAACTGCAACGTCATGAAGTTTAATGCAGACATGCAATGGGGCACCTCCAGTCTAATGGATTATTGGAGTTGTGGTGAATGGCTTTATACACGACTCCCTACGGGCTGGCAATGCCTCTGCTTTTGAGCGCCTGTGCACACTCCCTCATTGGTGATTCCGGGAATTGATATATCCAAACTGCATGATCATCCTACAAGCCGTCCAACGACTTTGTTGCATCATCATCGAAGGAAGAGAACTGCAGAGTACCAGGGTAGTATAGCTCGGGAAGTCGTCCCGCAGGAGCACATGCTGTTCAACCACGCCAAGATCTTTTAGCAGCATCCTTCCGTTTGTGCAAGCAAAAGCAACCACTCGTTGATTGCAGATCACACCGTGGGAGTTGCTCAAGGCTATAAATGCCACGGAGGATGGCTTCTATGCCAAAGAAGAACTGAGCGCCATGACAATAATGCTTATGCAGCACAGATATGCATTAGACTTGATGGCGGCGATGGAAAGAGTAGTATGTGCCAAGATTCACACAGCCTGTTGAACTTACATCCCAGACAACGACGCCGATAATCGAACATTAACAGGTGCCATACAAACTTTGCACAACTTGCAAAAGTAGATGGTGGATAACGAGGGTGCCCCGAACGAGCGGCTTATGAGGTGGCCAGCTTGGGTAGCACCCTGGATGTCCGGACTATTTAAGGACTTGTTGCCTGTATTCATGATGTTGTTGCTGAAATTCTGTCTCATCCGGATGGTGATAGGATGTGGTAAGAGACTTGGTCAGAAACTAGGGGGAAAGTTCACTACTAGATTAGTTAATAAAATGCAAGATGTTGATGAAAATGTGTACGAAGAAATTACAGTAACCAATAGGGTAGTTGAAAGAAAGAAAAAAAAAAAATCAACTAAAGGGGATAATGTATTTTGAAAATAAAGGCCTAATCATGTCAATGGAAGAACCAGCAGGAAGATGTGTTCAGCGTTTTCAAAAGAAATACAGGCCTAAGCTGTCTTCCGCGGCAGAATGAAAAAACATCATAGATGGAGTCAGGACCCTGGGGGGCCCATAGGAAAACCTTACCGCTGCAGAAATTACACTGTCAACTTTTGAAACATAAAAATTCATATCTCAAAAAGTACTTACCTGATTTCGATGTTCTTAGGATCTCAATTCATATGAAATACGTGTTATTTTTTTTATAAATTGGTGTTGGATTTCTGAGTGTCTCTCTCACTGCCTTTGTGTGTGCAATAAATGCTTAGCACTCCCGTCTGATATGCCTGTTTGCCCACACTACCACAAGAGAGCATTTGGTTATCATTTGTGCCTCTGTAAACCAATTCAGGTTTGCCTGGACTCTTCCACAAAGGAAATAAGAGAAATGGGTGAAAGGCCAATCAGAGCCTCAGGGAGCTATCCTTGCTCCAACCCTACTCAAGCCTCTTGGAGTCTTACCAAGAAAACCATGTTCCTCTCCAAATGAGATTATACGCCTTTCCAACACTCTAAACATCATTCAAGACTGGACAACCTCACATGATTTAAAACCGACCCCTTCAAAAACTGAATTCCTCCTCAATTCTTCATCAAAATCACTAACTGCTGTACAATCCTGGATGGACTCCCACAACATCCTTAACAGCAAATCCATCATTGTTGACAGTGCCAAATCAGGAGTCTTCCTAAATAAAAAGCCCAACCTACAATCGTCATTCAACACCACGGCCAGGAATGTGCAATATCAATTGCGTCTTCTCTGCAGAATTTGCCACTACATTCCAGGGCAAGATCTAAAAACTCTTGTTCAATCACTGGTGCTCTTCAAAATCAACTACTGTAATTCGTCATGACTGGTCTCCCCAACTCATTTCACTCCTCTTAAATCAATCCTATGCTCCACAACAAATTTCATCTATGGGGCCAAAAGGAATGACCACATTTCACTAAATCTGGGTATACTCCGCTGAAGCCAGGGCCATATACAAGAACATCTTCATCACTCAGAAGGCTCTACACTCCTCATTACCTGGCTGACAATCTTAAGCTATCTGGAGGCACTAGATCATCACGAAATGCTGATACTTATGGCTCAATCCTCCTCAGGAAGAGCGACCAGAGTATAGAACTCCTCACCTCTGAACCCACGCACCACCACTTTGAAGGCGATCTTGAAATGGGAGCTGGAAGCTCGCCTGCTTCAAAATATTCTTTAGCTAACTGCTCCTCCCCAGTTTAGACCTCTATAGTTTAGTTTCCACACTGATCCGTACTTTGAGATCTACTACACTACCTCCATTTCATTGCACTCCATCTTGTAAATGGCACCAGCCAACATCCTTGTATGCTAATTTTATGACTTTTGATATAGCTTTTTTTTTTATGGCTCCCAGGACCTACTTAATGACAGCTGCAACATGGATGCACAGCAGACACATACAACAGGCGCGCTAAAGGCGAGCCCGTCTACGCCCGGACCACACTCAGTACAAGAAATCCCCGTCCAATCACCTTCCAGTGATACTCTGGAGGACTCCTTAGGTATCTAGTCCCAGGATGCCGTTCCCAAATGCTTCCACGCTGCAGCTCACACCAGGGTAGGAGCTTTCACCTGTACCAACTGCCGGTTCTATAGTAGCCACCCACCCACACCAATACTAACAACGCCCTCAACACCCTCACCAAACACAAGCACCAACAATGCCTACACTCTCACCCTACACCACAACAAACCTGCACGTCAACATTCCCTCGCATGCACACTTCTCAACACACAATCACTCAGCAAACACACAACAGAAAAATGGAACCTTCTGAGCAGCAATGCACCCGACATCCTCATCACAAAGACCTGGCTCAGCCCCTCATCGGCTTCCGACATCGCTACAGCAATCCCAGCGGGCTACATTCCTCGACAGGACCCTATTAGCTACAAGGAATTCATCAAACGCACAACATCCACAGATAACACAACCCCATTCGTGGAAACACACTGGACCCCATCTTCACCACAAGCAACGGCATCAAATACAGGTCCACCACAAAGCTCACATGAACGGGCCACTCCATCATCCACTTTCAACTCAACGCACCTCAAGTCAACACTTCTATCAGGTTTAGCACGCTAAGCCGCAGCTGGGGTAAAATCACAAAAGCAGATTGGCTCAGTGCCCTCAGTACTGATCATCCTAGCCCCACAGACAATCTCGACAAGTACATCACAACTGGATCAAGAACAGCGTAAACTCCTTCGCACCCATCAAACCAAACAAGCATAACAGATCAAACAAGCAGGACAGCTGGTACGCCGAAGTCCTCCGAGACACCAAACGACACTGTAAACAGCTAGAAAGGAAATGGAGAGCCAACCACGACACCACCTACAGAACTACCTCCAAGGACGCACTCTTTTAGAGACACCAAGAAACAAGCATTGGCATAGCCAATATCTCTCGCCTTTGGGACCTTATAAGTGTTTAGCCATGCAACACTTGATGTTGTTGCACCAAGGATATTGTGCTGGATAACTAAACACTTATAAGGTCCCAAAGGCGAGACCTATTGGCTATGCCAATGCTTGTTTAGTATATGCTATGCATTTTACTATTATATTATCTGCACTATATGGTATATATGTACAAAAAGCAATATTTACATACAATATAAGTGTAGCCAATATAATGGTACAACACATATTGAGAGTACTGTACTTTGCTAGGCATCATTTTGCCTTTTAAAAAAGGAACCCACAGTATTCTGGCACTCGGTGTTGTGTCACTGCACCAGTGGGAAGCCCAAAAATGCATCTTCATAGAATAATTTGGGTGAGGGAGAACATTATTTTTAATGTTATCTTGTCTTAAATCCCATGCAGCATCCATTGCATTTTCACTTTAGTGGGTGATTTATGAAAAGGAACTGTGAATAGAGTTCCCTATTGGGCGAAGTTAGTTTTCATCATTCGAAGGTTGGCCATATATCTCTGTGCTCAATGGCATTTCTCTCTGTAAAACTTTCACTGTTAGTCACCTAATCCAGAGAATATAAAACATCCCCACACGCAGAGATAGGTTATTTACAGCACAGCAGATCTAAACCCTCTAATAGACGGCAGCAGCCGATGCTCCTGGCAAACACCAGTGGATTTAGTATCCACATGTAATCCTAAGAGGTACATCAGTGGGTAAACATCTGCTCTATACCAGTAGGTACCAGGGTGCCAGTTGACTCATCCTTTCAACAGTGCTAACATGAGCACGACCGAGCTGGGTATTGACACCAACTGTAAGTAGTACCATGAGGCCATTCAATTTGTATTCTGAGTTGGATCAAACGATAATTTTTTATCCGTAAAGGACAACATTTTCAAAACAACTAAATGGAATGTAAAGAACTTAATGTCTATGTCCAGGCGTGTGGCCGAGAGGACAACATCTGCACTGAATGCTGTGATGACGTGTGCTACCTGGCCCACAGTGGTCATTCGGTTTCTTCTGATTTCATATCTAAATTCTATTATCTGAGTGCTGCTCACAACGTGGCTGAATTCCTGCATCACTATTAAAAACAAAGACGGCAGCTAGTGTGTGTTGATGAGGAAGATTGCCTGCAGACGAGGCCTGTAGCACCCATGGGTGGCCGCAGTGCACGTCCGTGAAATTTTGGAAATCTTTCCTGGCAGGATTCAATCGATATTTATCATATGCCAGAGCCCTTGACAGATGTGTTACATGGAAGCTTCACCCCATTTATCTCTGTCCCAATGTTTGTCTGCGATGTGAAACTACACAATAATGTTAAAACCGAGCAGCAATGAACATCTGATTAGACAGTTTGTTTTTTTGTCAAGGTAAATCAAATTCCCTGTAAAAGGACATGTTTTTGGTCTTATTCGTATTTAGAAATTAGCTCCCATCATTCCACCGTAATTTGTGTGGAAGGGTAGATTAACATCCCCAGGCACGCTAAGGTTTCAAGAATCCTGCGTTTAAAATTATTTAAGAAAAGTTCAATATAAAGAAAACAAATCCCAGAACGCATGTTAGAAAAAAAATACAATTAAAAGCATTGGTTGAGAGCAGCTATAATCATGTAATAAGTAGAATGTACACAACGCTTGGGTAGAGTGTTAAAATGATTGTGAACTGTGACAAAGCCAGCAGGTCTTGCGACAGAATGGGAGTTGGTGAGTGAATGCAGCATGATAGGATGTAGAACAAGAGAGGAGCGGGGGCGAGCGAGCGCGGCAGCCTGCAGAGCTGACCAGACGCTCGTGTGTCATGGCCTTTTGCCTGCGATTACACGCACGGCAGGCATGTGTTTCCAATTATCGCGCCTGCGTCTGGGCACGATAATGGGAAACAGATGTCGGCCCTGCGCGCGTAACCGCAAGAAAAAGGCCATGACGCACGAGCGTCTGGTCAGCTTTCTGAAGCCCCTTACTATAAGTCTCACAAGCAGCGCATGCGCTGCTCTAGGCTCGACCTAAAAAGCACCAGAGAACCACAACGAAGGAAGCTCCAACAGCTGCAAGGAGATCATCTTGATTAAGGATTTCACCTCAGCCACAGTCAACAACATTGCTGCCTCCCAACAACTCTGCGACAACCTGTCCAACTTCTGCCACAGCTAAATCTCAAACATCTACAGCAACTTCGCACACCAACCCAACCCCAAAGAACTCATTGCTAACCTACCCACCACAAACCAGATGGCCACTTGACTGAATGGACAACCCTTACAGAGCAGCAATCATGTTTAACATCCTCTCAGGGGCCCGAGGGACCTATGCCTCCCCCACATTTACAACCTGGGAACATCAATCAGCAACACATCATCAACAGCTCCATTGGTTCCGCCACTTTCCCAGATGAATGGAAACCTGCAGAAATCAAAGTCCTCAAGAAGCCCACAGACGACCCATCTCCCTGCTCCCCTATCCAGTCAAAGTGATGCAGAAGGCCATCAACAAACCACTCACCTCAAACTTCACCATCTACTAGACAACACTCAATCAGTATTAAGAAAGAACCACAGCAACAAAACAGCAGTGATTGTGGCCACTGATGACATTCGAAACATCCTGGATCGAGGAAAAACAGCGGCCTTCATCCTGTTCGACCTCTCTACGGCCCTCAACACTTTCTCCCACAACACCCTCATCAGAAGACTTCGCTCTCAAATGAATCTACTCCTTCCTCAGGAAGAACCCAAAGGGTCAGGCTGCCACCCTTCACATCAGAGACCAAGAAATAGATATGCGGTGTCCCACAGGGATCGCCCCTAAGCCCCACTCCCTTTGACATATACAGGACACTGCGTGCCAACATCATCCGATCGCAAGATATCACCGTCATCTCCTACGCCAATGACAGCCAACTCATCCTCTACCTAACTGAGGAGACAAACACCACCAGAACCAAACTTCATGACCATGATAGCAGACGATGCGAACCAATAGCCTGAAGCTCATCTCTGACAAGACGGACATACTGGTCATTTGCAACATGACCTCCCCATGGGATTCCATCTGCTGGATATCGGAGTTAGGACTAACACCTACAGACCATGTAAGAAATCTAGGGATCATCCTAGATGACAAGCTCAACATAACTGCTCAAGTCAACAGTGTGCAACTCTTGCTTCCGCATACTATGCATGCTGCAAAAGATCTTCAATTGGTTGCCTCATAACACCGGACGGACCGTCATGCAAGCACTCATCACCAGCTGGATGGACTACGGCACAACACTCTTTATGCCGGAATCTCCAAACAACACCTATAAAGACTCCAGACCCTCCAGAACGCAGCCGCAAGACTCGTACTCAACCTTCCACATCACACCGCACCTCAAGAAGCTTCACTGGCTTCCATTCATTAGCACAGCAAATTCAAACTTCTCATGCATACATAAAAATATCTACACAACACAGGACCAGAATACCTAAACAGATGCATACACTTTCACCAGCTCAGACACCTAAGCTCTGCTTCACTTACTCGCACACTCCTCACATCTGCAAAAGCAAACCGCAGGTCGCTCATTCTCCTACATCGCAGCCAAGGCATGGAACAACCTCCTTCAACCCACCAGAGCATCCTGCATTTTCTTGCGGAACTCAAGAAGTGAGAAGACCTGGCTTCATATAAACTCCTTCGGACCACACACCTTGCCCAAGCGCCACAATATCCTCTCTGGTGATTAGTGCACTTTACAGATCAGCATAACAATCGGCAGACTTTAACAAACAAAAAAAAATTGTTTCTAGCACAAACGTTTCAGATGTTACCAAAAATGCAGCAAAGCGTGTTGCCACGCAGTGGAAGGCCCTTTGGAAAGGTTGACTGGTCACCTTTCTGTTTCTTATTGCTATATTTCGGTGATAAACTGGTACTACTGAGGTGCATCCAATGTCCAGACAGAGTTAACTAGTGTAACAAGCATTGGCAAAGCCAATAGGTCTCGCCTATGCAAGCTTTATTGGCTTTGTCAATACTTTTTTTTTTAGCCATTCTGAACAGCAGAGCTGCTGCTGTGCAGCACGCCTAAACGTAGAAAATAAAAGCGATATGACGCAGGGGGAAGAGGTGTATAAGAGAGACGCACTCTGGTGGGGATGCCTATGGTGGAGTATAACAATATGGTTTTAATAAGCGCTACAAAGCAGCCAGCATTGGTCACGTCATAGTGCTCATCAGGTCAAATAAAAGCGACAGGGCAGTTAAAAGTGGGATAAGAATGAGGGATGGGATAAGAAGAAATAGGGAGAACGTGGGAATGAAGTAAATAAAATAAGAAAAAAAGCGCAAGCACTATGGAGGGAGCAGCAGGCAGGTGGAGTGGGAAAGACGTAGTACTGCAATCATGTCTGGAGCAGCGGACGGGCACTGATTAACTTTAATCAATCTCTGCTTGGTCCGTGCTCCACAGAAATGATTGAAAATGACTTGTAGCTGCATGGGCCAATTAAGGAGTCTGCAAAGAAGAGTGCCACTGTACAAACAAAGGTTAAGCAATGGGCAGGCTCCAAGCCCTTTATGTATACAATAGTGCCTCGCAAGCGAGAAGCATTCATTAGCGCACGCTCTCAAAGGCTCGACCCTAACAAATACAAAACAATGAAATAATACTATCAAAAACTGTGCTCATTACGCCTCATAACTTGCCTTTTCTTGCCGCATAATTTGGCCCTCCAAGATGCATAATTCCATTGGCCCCGATTACACTCCAATGTTCTTGGCTTTTAAATGTACCAACATCTTCATATGATGTAATTTTGTGCATTTGCAAAGATAGGATTTGTTAATTTGTACCTTATGCAATGATGCATTTCTTTTGTAAAGCACTCTAACACCTTTGGATAAGGTTTGCACTACATTAAAATGCATAAAAAAATAACGGGGCAAATCAGACAGAAAGCTACAAATAAATGAGGCGCCCACAGAAGGATAAATGGAGGATGGCATCCAGAGAGAGGGAGAGAAAAGAGTACAACGCGAGATCGTCATAGAGAGAAGATAGCAATCAGTGGGAAAGGAATGAGAACGTAGGGTTAAGCAAAGGGAAGTAGCTATAAAAGGAAGGTGCAGTCAAAAGGAAAGGGGGAATTCAGAGACAGCCACAATGACAGCACTTACACTGGTTTCATCATCTTGCTCTGTCCTGATTCAAGGTCGCTGGCTACGGATCGCCACTTCCGGTGGCTATCCGGTACACTACAATCACTATGCGCTAGTATAATTTTCCAGACTCCGGTTCTTTCAACTTGCTCCCTGCCGGAGACAAGCCGCGCCGTATTTTTCAAATCCTGCTCCGCCAATCACGGAGACACGTGATGTCACTAACTGACGTCGCCGGAGCTAGAGAACAGAAGACATAGAAGAAAAACTGCAGCTTGCGCCAGCGCCCCCCCATCTCAAATCAGTCACCAAACATTTGTAATATTCCTATTTAAATACATTACGATTTAAAATATTAATTTAGCTTTAAAAACCGTGAATCGCAATCAAATGGCCTAGTGCGCAAACAATATTTGAAGGTAAACATAGTATTCTATTCGTGCCATATATTTCAATAACGTACGACATAACTAACATTTTGAGCAACGGCTCACATTTCTATTATTTGGGTGTTTTACTTACTTGCAAACGAGGACTGTAAAGTAATACGTTTGTTTAGTGCGCTGCTAGGTTTGTGCTGAATCGTTATAGTCCTTTTTCTGTTTCCAATATTTTCTGCTTTTTATCAACGAGTTCTGATAAACAACTATAGCGTTACCTTTTCTCGTCTATTGTACCTACGTTACTTGGGAGCCGTGCCGGTGGAACAGTAGCTTCTTTATCTTTAAATACTGGGCTCGAATTATAGTCCAAATGTTCTTTTGTCTGCAACGTTGCTGTGAGCACGAAAGCGCCTGAATTAAAATGATTTTATATCCTACATCAAGTTAGCCATAAGCATTTTATTTTTAATCTCCCCTTTCAACTGTAGCTCTGTTTATTTTTTAATTATTTATTTATTATGTAGCTCAGATAAATCAGAGGCATTAGAGCCCTTTACAATTGAGGGGCAGAATCACAATTGAATCAGACTGCGTTAGGTATAAAAAAAAAAAATATATATATATATATATCACTGTATTATAGTTAGGTGAAACGTCCACTCGCGCCCTCATACACTGCTAATTACGCCACATATTACTTCACTCATGACATTTTGTATGTGGTTATTGATATCACTGCAACATTTGCAGTGAAATTATTGATGAGAAAACTGCTTGGCTGGGGCGCAAGTTATAGCTTCGTTAGGGCACGAGTTATAGTTACTTGAGCTAACTATAACTGGTGAATTTCAGTGGTTTTTAAAGTTTAAAACCTTATGTTTTACTGAACATTTCACTTAACTATAACGTTACTTTAACCTTTGGTCTTCTCAGTGAATTTCTAGTTTTTTTTTTAACGCAATGTACTATTTAATTACCATATGTAAATCCAACCCCACTACCGAAGGACGTGTGCTGCAGGCGGTTGGCTGCAGGGCCGAAAACAAAAGGTTAAAGTAATGTTCTAGTTAGTTATGATAACTCCAAAAGGGAGGGAAAAACACCTAGTTGATACAGTGTTGAGGCAGGATAATACTCGCCTCCGTGTCTTTAATAAAATTAATACTTTCCTCCATAAAATACTAGGAAAATCTGCATTTTATTTCAAGACCAGAGGCTTCTATTATGCTAGTTCAAAGCAAATTAACAACAACAGAAGCAGGATTGTGAACAGGTTTACAATAAAACATGTGAAACTTATTATTATTAGACCAATCAGCTGATCTGAGATTGTCCTTCTGCCACAAACCAGCCCAGAAAGCTGTAGAGGCCAAGGGCCTCTGGAAGAATGAGATCCAAAAATGGAGGTATCAATACCAGCAAGGGACATGAACCATCTGACCCTACGAGCCAGAATGGGAGAGGAAACAGGATTGTGAGGTTTCCTGAAGGAAATGAGAAGTTGTGACTGAGAGGACGTTCTAAGATCAACCGTACAATGCTTATACACTTTAAGACATTGTCCAACACAGAGTTTTGGTTGAGCTGGAAAATAAAGGTAGAGAACAGAGGTTAAGTTTGTTTTAGTACGCCTGTGAACTGAGAAAAAGACCTGTGGGAGTGAACTGGCGAGAAGTAAGGTCTATAGCCGTGACATCAGAAATACGTTTAATAGAAACAAGGTATAACATCATTGTAAGCTTTGCAGACAGCATTTTAAGAGAAACAGCAGAGTTTTTGGGCCAAGCAATAAACAACTTCAAAACAACAGTAACATCCCAAAGTTTACTGGGGGTTTAGAATTTTTTTCTCCATTTAAAAGACGACAAATGAGCAAATGCTCTCCCACCGGTTTTCCATTGATATAAGGATGGTTCATAGAAATGGCTGAGCTATACAAATTAATGGTACGATAGGACTTACCTCCAGAAGCTTCAGAAGCTAAGAAGTTTACAATATAAACTACAACTGCTGAAAAGGGATCAATAGATTTTCCCAAACACCAGCTTGCCCAAAAAGACCAAGCTGATTTGTAAGTTTTGGAGGTGCCAGAAGCCCAGGAGTTGTTAATGTAGGTCGAAGCTTCTGTCAAAATGCAAGAGCAAGACTGGGAGATCCCACAATTTTCCAAGCTGAAAGGAGGGAGTTGTCTAGAACCAGGTTGTCCTAAGGGGATCCATCAGAAGATTGGGGAAGGATGGAAGAAGGACTGGAAAGTATTATCGATAACTCCAGAAGGGAAGGGAACCAGACCTGAGATTGCCTAAAAGGGACTACTAACACTAGGGTTGCCCTTTGACAACTGGTTTGGGCTAGGACCCTGTTGATCATTATAAAAGGAGGAAAGGAGCCCAATCTTCTGAAAAGGCATCTGTAGCTAAGGCCAGAGGGTCTGGATGCCAACTGAAAAAACATGGAAGGTGGGAATTGAATCTTGTGGCGAAAACGTCGATGTGGAAAGGACCCCATTTGCGTGACAGAGCTTTGAAGACTAAAGGGTGAAGCCTCCAATCGCTGGAATCGTGGAGGTGACAGGAATCCCAATCCACTACTGAATTGAGATTTCCTGGAAGATATTCTGCTCGAACTGAGATGTTGTGAATACAGAATTCCCAACAGCTCTTTGCTAACTCTGCGAGTGGCCTTAATCTGGTGCCCCCCCAGACGATTGATATACTGGACCGCAGAAATGTTGTCCATGCGTAGAAGAATAGAACATTGCACTCTTGGCAGATTTTGAGTCGCTGAGGAGCACGTTAATGAAGAGGACCTGGAAAAACTGCTTGAATTGAGGAGGAAAGAAGACTGACAATTCGTGCCAGAGATCTGAGGGAAATCTGCAAACTTTGAAGAATTTGAGTGATCTCGCTTTTTATTGCCTTGACCTTTGACAAAGGAAGATGAAGAGTGGCGCTGGAAGAATTGATTAGGAACCCTAGGAATCCCAGCTGCCTTGATGGAATGAGCACCAACTTTTTTGAGTTGAGAAGAAAACCCAGATCTGGAAGAATAGAGCAGGTTATCTGTAGATGAGAACAAAGAGAGTGCAGGTTTTAAGACATTAAAAGGATATCGTCTAGATATATGATAAGACGGATCCCCCTCAATCTGAGATATGCAACAACAGGTTTCATTATCTTGGTAAAACACCAAGGAGCAGAGGAAAGGCCGAAAGGAAGTGAGGAGAAATGGCAGGCCTGACCTTGCCACAGAAACTGGAGGAATTTCCTGCAGCTGTGATGAATGGGAATGGTAAGATAGGCATCCTGAAGGTCCAGTCTAACCATCCAGTCATGTTGAAGCAAGAAATCTCGATGATGAAGAATTGTTTCAATTCTGAAATGGCGATACACCACAAAGTGATTGAAAAATTTAAGATTGATGATGGTTCTCATCTTCTTGTTTTTCATTTGTACCAGAAAAATAGAGCTGAAGGTGATCCTCCGGAACCAGCAACTAAAGTGAAGAACCTGGGAGTATGGGTGGATAGTAAACTTTCTTTTGTTCAACACACTAATGCTGTGGTTTCCTCCGCCCACTTCCTTATTAAGAAACTCAGGAAGATTCTCCCTTATCTTCCGGAGGACACGAAAAGAATTGTAGTCACTTCATTAATCCAGTCTAAATTGGATTACTGTAATGGGCTGTTTATAAACGTCCAGAAGCACTGCCTGAAAAGACTACAGAGCGTGCAAAATTCAGCCGCTCGACTTCTGTCAAACACCCCTTGGTTCAAATCAGTATCTGATGAGATCCGTAATTTGCATTGGCTCCCTGTAGCACAGCGAATAAAATTCAAGGCTCTTAGGCTGGTGTTCAGGGCCCTGAATCATACAGGGCCAGCCTTTTTGCAAAATCTTCTTGTTTGGTATGAACCAACTAGACACCTTCGTTCATCTGGTGCTAAACTCTTGAGAGTGCCCAGAATTCGTACCTTACTCTGGGGTGGTCGCAGCTTTCATTACTGCGCTGCTAAACTCTGGAATTCCCTACCGATTGATTTGAGAAACGCGTCATCTCTTGTCTCTTTCAGAAAGGAACTAAAAACCTGGCTCTTCTGCAACTAGAGACTCACCAGTGGCTTACTTTGTCCGTAGCGCCAAGACACCTCCGGGTATTTGTGCGCTTTACAAGTCTTGATAACATAACATAACAAGAAGCATGAGGGATCTGGGTTGCATGGCTGAATTGCGTGTTTCTTTAATAGAGATTGAATCTCTTGAGCTATCATATGGGACATTTCTACCAGTGGCGGCTGGTGAAATCTGAAAGTGGTGAGCCATAAAATTTGCGGTGGAGTGCACAGCAGCGAGTGTAGCGAGTGAGCCCGAACAACCTAAGGGGGGATAGGGGGGGTTCTCCCCCCGAGAATTTTTTTTAAAAAGAGCAGGCAAATGGTGCATTTTCAAGCAAATTTGAGAAAGCAAGAAGGTTAATAAAGCAATTCAACTGTTCATCTGCATTAGGAGCCACAAAGCTGTAAAAGTTTACTTATTTTACAAAAGTATTTATTCTGCTTTTTTCAAAAGCACTAGATAGAATAAAGTGCACATTAACATGAACAAATATTTATACACAAAAAACTAAAACATTAAATAGAAAGTAAAGGACAAAAAGCATATTCTGCTTCTGCATAGCCACAGCCTATGCATGGCATATGAATTGTTTACCTACCATTGCAGCCTTTCGTAAAGTCTTCCCTGCTCTTTGACTCAGAGGTACTCCGCTCTGGCGCAGTATACTGTCTTAGTGTCTTTGCTGCAGATCAGGGCCTGATCTGCAGCAAAGACACTAAGACAGTATGCAATTTGCGTTGAAAACCGACCCCTGACGCACTGCCTGCCTCCGCAGTAGCTGGTTAGTTCACCACCCTAACATCCTTAAGAGTGTAGATTAAATGCTTCCGGGTCACATGTGCTACACTTAGTACACTAATTCAGTTACGTGACATACCTTTATCCTATCACTTCCCAGGATGCAATGCTATCTCTTTGTCTTTTGCTCTGGTACTGATGCTGTTGCATTATAGAAAACTGTAAAATAAATATATAGATAATTGTAATTGCATTTATATAGCGCTTACTACCCCTGACGAGGCATCGAAGTGCTTTATAGGTAAAGGAAGGAGTGGCATGATTGGCGCAGCAACCTTAGATAACGGGAGCAAAGGCAGGTGACCCTCAGTCTCACAAGGAATGGCCGAAATGACCTTGATGACGAACGAGACATGTGCAGAAGCTTCTCTGCAGAATGAGAGCCAAAGTGAAAACGAAGCACAGCCTCTCCCAGACAAGAAGGCCTGCACGCCTCGGTGTGACACAGGAATACATTATAAATGAGGCTTCAAACAGCATGGCTGATGCACAAGCAGAGTTCTAATAGACGTAATACTATTCACATGCTCACAAAGTAATGTAACAATGTGAAGTAATGAGATGTAATGCAAGGAAATAAGAAGTAATGAAAGTAATGGGAAGACGTTTGACACTCTCACCTTGCCTTTAAATGCGGATACCTGTGCGAGGCAGAATCACTGTTACCACGAACAGTACTCCCATTCCCCCAACCCCCGTCCGCGGTAACTATGTTTACTCTCTAGTTCAGCGCCAATAATCAATGCCGTTTTGTAGTATGCACTCGTCCATGCCCCAATAAACACACAAGAAAAATATAAAACTGCTTTGCCTTTTGAAAGGCCATTAAAACATGGTTCTTCAAGCTTCAAAGTCCACAATGGCAGCGTTGTGATTGGTGGGGACGGCGCCCAGCCAGGCGCTTATGGGAAAGCCATTTTCTCTATGTAGGCTGCATGCAGCCTACATAGAGAAAAGGGAGAGTGTGCATGACTGGTTTGGTCGGCCCCAGAGGGCCGACCAAACAGTCAGGGCCCACAGCATTGGGCTAGCCACGCCTCCCCTGCTTTCCAGCAGACCCGTCCACCCGCCCACCACCAACCAGCCACTTCTGCTTTCTCGCAGTGGGAGAAGCAGAAACATAAAATGGTAGTTTTACCATTATATGTTGCTGCTTCTCGCACTGCGAGAAAGCAGTGGGGCGAAGCTCCTCCGCCCTAATGGAGGAGCCGCCCCTGATTTCTACAGCGAACCGAGGGTGAGTAGGAAGCTCTGTTTGGAAAGGTTCTGCATAAATCTCTATAACATAATCCTGAACTGTGGCTAGAACCCAAGGGTCTGAAGTGATAGTTTGCCAATGAGAGAGGAAAAGAGCAAGACACCCACCTTACAGGAGGATGGCCAGATAAAAGGCTTACCTTGTTGAGCGTGTCCTCTGGAAGTTTTTTGCCCTGACCTCGGTAGCCTCAGCTTCGTTGCGGGTAGAACTGGGGTTTATATTCTTGAGCACTGTTGTGGATGTTGTTGTTATAGGAGTTGTAGTAGGAGGCACTTTGTCCTTAGAAATGGTAATTACAGCCGGTAAAGTGTCTCCTGCCTCTACCGGCCCTTGCGAAAACCCGTTGGGAAAACACTTTTTTCATGGATTGCTGTGCTTTATCAATGGATGTAAAAGTGGTAACATACTTAGAAAGGACAAAATATGGTTCCCCTTTTCCTCTTTGTTTCATATGTGTATATACTTTAAATTGATAGACACTATGGGGCCGATTCCGATCTCGGTCAAAGGCGCACCCAATACCATTCGGTCGGGAAAAAGCCATGCGAAAGCCTGTTTCCCGACCGATCCGTACAGCACGCCGAACGAGTAAGTACGATGCGCACAACAGCACAGAATCCGGCCGAGCCGTACTCACCCAAACCAGGTCCTGTTCTCCGACCGAGGCGAATCCGGAAACGCTGAATCGAGTCGCACGGAAGGGAAAATGCAGCACAGTCCGGCCGAACAAGTACGATGCGCTTCCCGTACGCGCCGAACCCGTCGCTACGCACGGCACGTCAAAGCATCCGGGAGAGGCGCACATAAGCTCCGATTCGCGCCACAACACGATCCACGGCTACGAGACGAACACGCCAGCGACGAGGACGACGCGAAGCGACGAGGACGACGCGAATCGACGAGGACGACGCGAAGCAACGAGAAGGACGAACGACACGAACCAACCATGAATCCCTTCGTCCCGATCATACCAATATTCTACATTTACTACCGGAACAGGCACGGACGCGTACGGCGCAGAAGGTAAGTCAGACACCAACCACAAAACACATACAACACGTACACGACACATCACACACACAGAGGGATGCAGAATATACTTACACCAGCAACAGCAGCACCATAGGGGCGGGATGCCCATCACCAATGCCACATATGCACACAGGGGCCTGAATGCGCACCACCACCCCTACCCAGGGGGGGCAGGATGCCTACCACTACTACCACCCTCACCCAGGGGGGCTGGATGCCTACCACCACTACCACCCTCACCCAGGGGGGCTGGATGCCTACCACCACTACCACCCTGAGCCAGGGGGCTGGATGCCTACCACTACTACCACCCTTAGCCAGGGGGCTGGATGCCCACCACCACCCTTAGCCAGGGGGGCTGGATGCCTACCACTACTACCACCCTGAGCCAGGGGGGCTGGATGCCTACCACTACTACCACCCTTAGCCAGGGGGGCTGGATGCCTACCACTACTACCACCCTTAGCCAGGGGGGCTGGATGCCTACCACTACTACCACCCTGAGCCAGGGGGGCTGGATGCCTACCACTACTATCACCCTGAGCCAGGGGGGCTGGATGCCTACCACTACTACCACCCTTAGCCAGGGGGGCTGGATGCCTACCACTACTACCACCCTTAGCCAGGGGGGCTGGATGCCTACCACTACTACCACCCTGAGCCAGGGGGGCTGGATGCCTACCACCACCCTTGGCCAGGGGGCTGGATGCCCACCACCACCCTTAGCCAGGGGGGCTGGATGCCTACCACTACTACCACCCTGAGCCAGGGGGGGCTGGATGCCTACCACTACTACCACCCTTAGCCAGGGGGGGCTGGATGCCTACCACTACTACCACCCTTAGCCAGGGGGGGCTGGATGCCTACCACTACTACCACCCTGAGCCAGGGGGGGCTGGATGCCTACCACTACTACCACCCTGAGCCAGGGGGGGCTGGATGCCTACCACTACTACCACCCTTAGCCAGGGGGGGCTGGATGCCTACCACTACTACCACCCTTAGCCAGGGGGGGCTGGATGCCTACCACTACTACCACCCTGAGCCAGGGGGGGCTGGATGCCTACCACCACCCTGAGCCAGGGGGGGCTGGATGCCTACCACTACTACCACCCTGAGCCAGGGGGCTGGATGCCTACCACTACTACCACCCTTAGCCAGGGGGCTGGATGCCTACCACTCTGAGCCAGGGGGGCTGGATGCCTACCACTACTACCACCCTGAGCCAGGGGGCTGGATGCCTACCACTACTACCACCCTGAGCCAGGGGGGCTGGATGCCTACCACTACTACCACCCTGAGCCAGGGGGGCTGGATGCCTACCACTACTACCACCCTTAGCCAGGGGGGCTGGATGCCTACCACTACTACCACCCTGAGCCAGGGGGGCTGGATGCCTACCATTACTACCACCCTGAGCCAGGGGGGCTGGATGCCTACCACTACTACCACCCTTAGCCAGGGGGCTGGATGCCTACCACTACTGCCACCCTTAGCCAGGGGGGCTGGATGCCTACCACTACTACCACCCTGAGCCAGGGGGCTGGATGCCTACCACCACCCTTAGCCAGGGGGCTGGATGCCTACCACTACTACCACCCTTAGCCAGGGGGCTGGATGCCTACCACTCTGAGCCAGGGGGGCTGGATGCCTACCACTACTACCACCCTGAGCCAGGGGGCTGGATGCCTACCACTACTACCACCCTGAGCCAGGGGGGCTGGATGCCTACCACTACTACCACCCTTAGCCAGGGGGGCTGGATGCCTACCACTACTACCACCCTGAGCCAGGGGGCTGGATGCCTACCACTACTACCACCCTGAGCCAGGGGGGCTGGATGCCTACCACTACTACCACCCTTAGCCAGGGGGCTGGATGCCTACCACTACTGCCACCCTTAGCCAGGGGGGCTGGATGCCTACCACTACTACCACCCTGAGCCAGGGGGCTGGATGCCTACCACCACCCTTAGCCAGGGGGGCTGGATGCCTACCACTACTACCACCCTTAGCCAGGGGGCTGGATGCCTACCACTACTACCACCCTGAGCCAGGGGGCTGGATGCCTACCACTACTACCACCCTGAGCCAGGGGGGCTGGATGCCTACCACTACTACCACCCTGAGCCAGGGGGCTGGATGCCTACCACTACTACCACCCTGAGCCAGGGGGCTGGATGCCTACCACTACTACCACCCTTAGCCAGGGGGCTGGATGCCCACCACTACTACCACCCTGAGCCAGGGGGGCTGGATGCCTACCACTACTACTACCACCCTGAGCCAGGGGGGGCTGGATGCCTACCACTACTACCACCCTGAGCCAGAGGGGGCTGGATGCCTACCACTACTACCACCCCCACTCATAGGATGGACAATGCATGACACAACCAGCACACCACAACCTAGGGAATGCAAGAAAAAGACATCCCCCCAACACCATGACAAGCGTGTGTAGACTGTGTCAAATGCCTACAACACCGAACATGACTTTGTACATACAATGTGACCCCCTAGCACATGTGCCACACATATATGTGTGTGGCACCCACAATGCAAGCAGGCCATGACCATTGTGGCAATGGGGTCCAAACCCCCATCATCACAGTGACCAAAATGTAAGTGTGGGGTCCATAGCTGAAGCACATTTTGAACATTGTGGCAATGGGGTCTAAACCCCCATCATCACAGTGAGCAGAATGTAAGTGTGGGGTCCATAGCTGAAGCACATTTTGAACATTGTGGCAATGGGGTCTAAACCCCCATCATCACAGTGACCAAAATGTAAGTGTGGGGTCCGTAGCTGAAGCACATTTTGAACATTGTGGCAATGGGGTCTAAACCCCATCATCACAGTGAGCAGAATGTAAGTGTGGGGTCCATAGCTGAAGCACATTTTGAACATTGTGGCAATGGGGTCTAAACCCCCATCATCACAGTGAGCAGAATGTAAGTGTGGGGTCCATAGCTGAAGCACATTTTGAACATTGTGGCAATTGGGGTCTAAACCCCCATCATCACAGTGACCAAAATGTAAGTGTGGGGTCCATAGCTGAAGCACATTTTGAACATTGTGGCAATGGGGTCTAAACCCCCATCATCACAGTGACCAAAAGGTAAGTGTTGACAAAGAAAGAGCTGCAACTGCCAAACTGCATGGATGATTCCTGGTCACAGAACAAAAAACACATGAGTGGCAAAGTAGTGTATGTGTCCCATTGCAACATAAATTGGGTGAGCCAAATACTGCAGTGCAAATAAGACATACCTTTGGCCATGTGCAGACAAACAACACCCATGGGGGCTGACACTGTCAACATTCATCAATGACACAATGACAGAAGTGACCATCAGAATGCAGACCCACATATTTGCATCAATGGGCACACAAATGCAGATACCCTGTGGAGACTGCAGATGTGAGGTGAACAGATACCATACCATGGCAGCAATGGGACACACAAACCATGATCATTGTGCTAACCGATGACCTAGGAGTCCCAGGGACAGCAGGGGAAACCCACCAAACTACATACAGCCAATGGCACACCCAAGATATGCCAATGCAGTGGTGCAGATGCACAAACACAAACAGGCAGACCCACACTGCACATCATACACAACAGGTGAGGGGGGGGGTGCCAGTGTCCCCAGGCAAACACACAACACATGAGGAGACCTGAATACCAATCATACAGATGTGCATACAGTGCCACACAAAGGTAACTCATGGATCCAAATCCCCTATGTGGGCAAGCAGGCATTGTCAGATGAGAGGGAGCACAAATCACACATGTCACACAGGCACGTAGGAACAGCAACTGACACAGCAAGACACAGACACACCACAGCACCACCCCCAGGGCCCCCACAATGTGGTGACCCTGGGCTGCATTACAATCCCACTGTGATGACAAAGCTAAATGTCGTTCACACTGTGAACCACAGTCATGTGTCCTGAGCAACAAACTACCATCACACCTACACAAGCACAAATCAATCAGCATGGCCAGTAAGCCAAGGCCAACATGGAGGCAGGGGCCTAGCCGGGCAACAACTCTCATCTGCACACACTCAACACCACACCCCTCGACCTCCAACAATGTGCAGCAGTGAAGTACACATGCACTGGTGACATTGCACATGCACCCATGACTTTTCCAGGGTGGTGGGTGGGAACCAAGGTGCAGAAACACATCACACATGGCCACTCAACAAGACTCCTGAATGTCTGACACACTGCACACTACGCTGTACATGGACATGACGGCAATACCACACCAACCAATGGGATCCCAGCCACAGTCACACACCAATGAAGAAGCCAAGGTCACCCACAAAGAACACACATAGACAACAACCAACATTGCAGCCCGGACCATGAGGAGTGCCAGCAGTCACACACACAACGTGTCACAATCACTGAAAGATAACACAAACTGGAAATCACATGACAGGGGCAAACAACAATTGCCAAGGGGAAACCTGACTGTGACCCATCTGCGTCTGCACACAAACTCAGCCCTGACAGCAAACACACCTATGGGTGACACCCTGATGACCAGTAATGTGCCATGCACCCACATCACAGAGAACCCAGGGAGAAGACTTAGGGGGAACATAGGTCAACTCAGCAAGCATCACAAACAGGTACAACACTAGGGATCACAGCATGCACAGCTAAACGGAAGTGAACACACAGACATGCACATACAACACACACCTTGGGCGCAGGCAATGTCACAGGTGTACACACTGCCATGAGGGGACTCCACTCCTGTGTGAGGAAAGCTGTGCCATGTGTTGCCTCAGTAGGGCCCCATCATGTCAGCTGAGCACTTGGTCACACAATCAACAATTAGCACCAAATGAGGGCTCCCGTCACATCAGCCTGGTCATGGAAGTGCCAACGGAATCATCAGCACAGATCCAACACACTTGTATAGCAATGTTGCACTGACTACACGGATGAGTCCTTCCCCATTGATGCCCAAACCTGCATGTCCAGTGGAGATGGCCACACGGTCAGGGAAGTAGACGAATTGAACAATGGCAGGCACAACAGATGTGCAGGGGTGGAAGCCACAGATGTGAAATAGCTAATCTAAGTAGGAAATCCCATTGCCAAATACTGAACACATGACACCCTCAGATGCTGCTATGGATGACATGGATACACCACAGGATAGGACACATTCCCCCTGGACCACATGGGTTCCTGCACAGTAACACTTCATTATCATGAGACCAAATATCACCATCACTGCAGCAAGGGCATGGTTAGCATCATCAACAACATGTACATCAGAAGCATAAGCACTAGAGAACAGAAAGTTGCTTTATTCAGCATATGTGTGGAATGAAAACAAAGTCCTGGAAAAACACAAAGGCCAATGGCCAGTCCATTGTCAAAGTCCAAACTTGGTGACAGTGGCAGATGTCACCCTACGCATGCCTGCACAAAACCAGGGACAATCCACTAGGAGGGGCAACCGGGGGGCAGGCCAGGCACCGCAGGGACAGGATCAGGGCTCACCAGGAGGAAGCAGGGAAGGGGTGGTGGGTGCTGGAGAGCCACTGACAACTGCAGTGGAGGTGTCTGACATGGTGTGTGCCGGCACAACTGGGGGCATGACTCAGATGTTGTGGGTGCCGGCACGACTGCAGTGGACCCTGCAGATGGAGTGGACAGGTCCGCCACTGCAGTGCCCAAGTCAGACAGGGTGGTAGTGGACTCCACTGCAGTGCCTACCACCAGGGGAGGAGAATGGGGAACAGGCAAGGTGGGCTGGACAGAGGGGGAGGACACCCTCACCACATCAGTGGCACAGACAAGCGCAGCGGGGGGTGTGGTGCCGGGAGAGCAAGTGCCAGGGGGAGAAGGCCGGATCCTCTTGGGGATGGTATATCTGTGGGTGGGGGAACTTGGGGCAGGGTGTGGTGGGGGCACCTGTGGAGTGGGGGCCTGAGGGATGGAGGAAGGAGACCTGGTGCCTGAGCTGCAGGGCGGCGGCGGGGTCTTGCTCTTACGACTCCGGGGGGACTTGCGGGTGGGGGCCTCAGTATGTCTGCGCCTGGGGGAGGGTGTCCGGGGGCGAGGGGCACTCTGCTCCGTGTGGGTGGGCTTCCTCTTCCCCCTGGATGCTGGAGCAGCTGGATCGGAGGGGAAGAGGCCGAGGTCACTGAGGAAGAGGCGCTGGGTCTTTGGGGTTGCAGGTGAGGCAAGGGAGGGTGTTTTGGAGGGAGAGGCAACTGAGGACTGCGCAGTGCTCGTGGATGCGTGTGTGTGTTCCAGGGCCCCATCCCCTGTGAGTCTGGTTTCAGTCCCCTGACTGTGCGTGCGTGTGCATTTTGTTTGTGGCGTGTGTGTCTGTGTGCTGGATGTGTGTGTGCTGGTGTGTGTGTGCTTGGGACGGGTAAGGTGCTGGGGAGTGTGGATGGAGCAGAGGCAGGAGGGGTGAGGGACTGACAGTGATGTATGACTTGGCAGCCAGACAACAACACTCTGTACTGTGTCACAATAGTAGGTCATGGGGTATGCAAGTCCTGGAGCTGCACAAGTGCACATGTACATCCCCCCCACAACACATCATCTTAACCCTCATCTGTCCAGGTCATACCTATTGGACATATGGGAGACCTGTGACACTACCCTCTGAACCTGAGCCCCTCACAATCTGCTGTGAATGGGGAACAGCTGCCTGAACTTCACATTCGCATACCCCAGTCTGCACGGGCAGCTGATCAAACACCTATGTGACACACAAGTATCGTCTCCTATGGTCACATCTCCAGTGGCATGCTGAGCCCCTACTAAGAAACACCCCAGCAGTCCTGGCAACTAATCCACAGCACACTGACACAGAGGCAGACACCTGAGGGGTCAAATCACTGCGCACAATGTGTCAGCTGATACACGGGAGTGGGAGTACAGAGTGCATTGCATGGCCTGGAGTAGGCATGACTGTCCTGCCCCACATGAATGAGGGATGAGCCCTGGACAGTGGATAGCTGGCTATGTATGTGTGACACACGTAATATGCACAATCCTGGGGCCCAAACATTGTTCCCACCCGCTGCATGGGCGTGTGCCACATACCCCAGGCACATGTGGTGGCTCAGCTCAGCAAGTGGACCGCATATCAAAGCAACACGCAGATTACATGTCCGAACACAGGCGTTGTGTGAACAATGGACCCACCCATGATGCCCACAACAGAGTTAGGGAAACAGATGCTGTCCCCCACCTTTAGTGAAGCAAACTGCAAGGACACAGTCCCAAGTGACACAATTCCCTGAATGTAAGGGCCACACCTGGGTATCAGATGAGGAGTGGGCAGTGCACAATAGAGGGACATGGCTCCTGGACAAAATGACTGCTGCACTGTGGCAGTTGAACCAGGCCAGAGGAGGGCACAAAGCATGTAATACAGAGTTCACAGTGCAGTCTTTGACTCACCCCTCCTTGCTGCTGTCTGGCCTTCAGCTGCCCATCCAGGTCTGGAAACACCACCGCCAGGATCTGGAGCATGTGGGGGTCAGGGTCCGTGTTCCGCCCCTCCTGCGAGGAGGCGACAGCTTCAGCTGGACCCGTGCAATCCTCCGGGTCCAGCCCCGAAGGTCCTGCCACCTCTTCTGGCAGTTGCGGATCCGGCGCTTGTAGACCCCCACGGACCGGACAGCCCGGACGATGTCCTTCCAGATCTCCTGCTTCCGATGGGCATTAACCTGTCAGGATGACAAAGTGAAAAGGCCATTACTACACATGCAACATATCCGTGCATGCCACAGTTGTATATACATGTCTCAATCACAGGGGCACATGATGTACACAGGCAGTGCAAAGCTGCCCATGGACAGTTTGCCAGAAGTCACTACATGGTATCATTGCATGGGAAGTAAAACCTTGGTCAAATGCACTGTCACTGCACCATACCTGTCCAGTGCATGTCACTACACACTATGGGGGGTGACAACTACTCAGTGAGCCTGCTAGCCAGTGGTGTGCAGACTTTCAGCCTTGCTAGTCAGACAATATGCACATTCAGAAAGGCAGTGCACAGAACACTCACCTGCTCCCCTGGTGTCCCATACAGCTTGCTGTACTGTGGAAGTAGGCTGTCCAGCAGGCCCTGGTTCTCCTCAAGGCTGAAGGCTGGGGCTCTCTCCACAGTACGTGCCATTGCAGGGTCCAGAGGGGCAGAGACAGCAGCAGTGCAGTGGCAGATGTCGTCCTGGAGCATGTAGTGCAGGCAAGTGAGCTCTCAGGGGAACAGCCAGCAATATATATGTGCTGGAGAGGCAGATACTGTCCCTTGTGTCCAAAGTGATAGGTCCAAGTCGTTTGCATCTTCTGAATCTGGCCAATCCATGGAATAGCAGCACCAATACACGCCCACAGCATCCTTCAAATCTTCAGCTTCATGACATACATGATTTTGCAACATTGTTGTGGGTGACCAACTGAATTTCCAGCAACCGACTCGTTCGAAATTCGAAACGCGTCCGTTGCCAGGCAAGGCCATTGTCAATGGGTGCGCACCGATCGGTCCATTGCGGTACAACGCGTACAGGGGTACAACGCGTACCCGCACACATTGAATGCAATGGGCCGGCCGGGGCACCGATCGGTCCATTGCAGTACAACGCGTACAATGGGGTACAACGCGTACCCGCACACATTGAATGCAATGGGCCGGCCGGGGGCACCGATCGGTCCATTGCTGATCAACGCGTACAGAGGTACAACGCGTACCCGCACACATCGAATGCAATGGGCCGGCCGGGGGCACCGATCGGTCCATTGCAGTACAACGCATACAGGGGTACAACGCGTACCCGCACACATTGAATGCAATGGGCCGGCCGGGGGCACCGATCGGTCCATTGCAGTACAACGCGTACAGGGGTACAATGCGTACCCGCACACATTGAATGCAATGTGCCGGCCGGGGGCACCGATCGGTCCATTGCAGTACAACGCGTACAGCGGTACAACGCGTACCCGCACACATTGAATGCAATGGGCCGGCCGGGGCACCGATCGGTCCATTGCTGATCAACGCGTACAGAGGTACAACGCGTACCCGCACACATCGAATGCAATGGGCCGGCCGGGGGCACCGATCGGTCCATTGCAGTACAACGCGTACAGGGGTACAACGCGTACCCGCACACATTGAATGCAATGGGCCGGCCGGGGGCACCGATCGGTCCATTGCAGTACAACGCATACAGGGGTACAAAGCGTACCCGCACACATTGAATGCAATGGGCCAGCCGGGGGCACCGATCGGTCCATTGCAGTACAACGCGTACAGGGGTACAACGCGGACCCGCACACATTGAATGCAATGGGCCGGCCGGGGTCACCGATCGGTCCATTGCTGATCAACGCGTACAGGGGTACAACGCGTACCCGCACACATTGAATGCAATGGGCCGGCCGGGGGCACCGATCGGTCCATTGATGTTCAACGCATCACTGTACAAGTGACTGGCATATGTCACCATGCCTGTCTCAGATGGACATATGCCAGCCACAGATAGCTCCCAGGGAGTGAGGGGCACACCTACATCACGACAGCCTGTCCAAACTTTATCATAAGGCATGTAAGGCTGCATTTCCTATTGTGTGTATGTTGGTGTACATGTTGTCCTGTGGGTGTCACCTGTGGGCAGCCACCCCCAGGCTGTGCACGTGTTCATGGGGACAGGATCCTGGGTGTTACGTGTACATGACCACTGTGATGTGCAACTGTTCATATCTGTGCATGTGCCATGGTCACATTTCACGGTGGTGTATGTGTATGTCATGTCACATACCCCGTGAGTCCCATGTGGGACGGTATGTTTGAGCCAGGGTGTCCCAGTGGCACAATAGTGATGGTCCTCCACAGTCTGTGTGCATGTAGTGTTTACAATGTCTCTGATTTCATGTGCACAATGGGAGACAGTCTCCACATCCACGTTGTGTGTGCATGGACTTTGATGTTGTGCGTGTGTGTGTCACAGACGTCCATGTCTGTCCTGCCGTGGCAAGTGGGACCACTACCTGTGGGGGTCATGGTTGTTTTGCTGTGGTGTATACATGATACTCCATGTAATGCCAGTGTCCATGTGGCAATACAGGGTCCCTGGGAATGTACCTGTCGTTGAGCTGTGGTGCCTGGGGCACATCTGTCCTCACATGTCACTGTGGGGGTGATTGTGACACAGCAGCAGGAGATGGGAACTGTGACACGGCCTCATGATATCCAATGGGCCAACCTGGGTCTAATTGATGCCACTTGTTGGACCGTGTTGACAGATGTTGGCCATGTATGTACCATACATGTCCTTACGGAACTGCACACTTCATGTAGTTGTGCCTCATAATGATGTATGTTGGGATATTGAGTGTGTTCAATGCCGCATATGTGGGGTGACTGACAATCTTGCTTACTTCTCCTCTGCACTGCAGGGCTCCTGCTGTCCATCGACCATTCCCAGACCTGGCAACGATGGTGGAACGGGACAGCATCCGACGGTACCGCTTCACCAGGCAGCTGATTGAGGATTTGGCAGTGCAGTTGTCCCCACATTTGCAGCCTGGCCGGCCGTATCCTACAGCGCTGACCCCCAAGGTGAAGGTGATGGCAGCCCTACACTTCTTTGCCACCGGTACCTTCCAACATACTGTGGCGACTGCTGGTGGGATGTCACAGATCATGTTGAGCCGTGTGCTCCGCGATGTTTTGGCGGCAATGTTGCTATTCCTGAACCGGTACATCTATTTCCCTAGACTGCGACGACTCACTGACGTGAAGAGTGACTTTTATGCCCTGGGGAGGATGCCGCATGTCATTGGCTCCATTGATGGGACACATGTGGCTTTGGTACCACCACAGGCCCAGGAGCAGGCCTACAGGAACCGCAAGCACTACCACTCGGTCAATGCACTGGTGGTGTGTCTTGCAGACATGACCATCACACACGTGTGTGCCCGTTTCCCTGGTTCAGCACACGATGCCTTTGTGATGAGGAGTAGTCGCATCCCCAGGATGATGGAACAGATGCAGAACCAGCGTGCCTGGCTTGTCGGTGTGTACTGACTTTGTGCCATTGTGTGTGATCTGATCTGTAGTATTCCGCCCACTTTTCCAAGTCAGCTAATGTGCACTTGTCTGTCCGTAGGTGACTCGGGATACCCCAACATGCCGTGGTTGCTGACACCCCTCAGGAACCCTGTGACACCAGCCCAGATGCGCTACAATGAGGCACATGGTCGGACCAGGAGAGTGATTGAGCGGACATTTGGTCTCCTGAAGAGCCGCTTCCGCTGCCTGGACAAGACCGGAGGGTCCCTCCCATATGCCCCTGCGAAAGTGTGCAAGATTATCATCGTCTGCTGCATGCTCCACAACCTGGCAGTGCGGAAGGAGTTGCCTCTCATCCAGGATGACAATGACCAACATCCGCCACCTGTGGAGGATCCTGGCCTGGACCACGATGTCAGTGACGATGATGATGATGAGGGTGATGTCCGCACACAGCTCATCACCAACTTCTTTAGATGAATGTGAGTATCCTGAGGTGTCATGTCAATGATGTGAGTTGGCATGATATGTGTAGGTGGTGCTCTGGTGCTGTTGGAGTGTGTCCATGGGCTACTTGACTGGATGTGTGTTGCGATGTGTGCTTACAGGTGGGCTGTACTCCCCAACAGTGTTGACATGCTAACTTGGTTCTGGGTGGGTATCTTGTAACATGTATTGTGCATGAGTTTTGCTGTTCTGTCCTGTACTCCATTGCTTTTGACTGTGTGTCATTTCTGTCCTTCACAGGGTACTTTCAGATTCGTTTGGTCAACTGTGTCCACCGACGACGTGATTGCACTTCCAGGGTGGTAGCTGTTGTGTCCCTACAGGTGATGTGCGCCACACCCATGGACTTCCTTCCGTCTACAGTTGTTGACTGTGTGCCCGCTGCCAGGTGGGATTACCTTGCATCTGTAGTGGTTACGACATGTTGCAACTGTGTAATAAACCTGTGCTTCACTTTGTGATGTGCGTTGTCTGTGGTCACACATTTGACTGCCATTTGCTTTCTGCACCTGTGGGCTACTTGACTACAACTGGGAATGGGTGTGGTGTCTGTGCATTGCACCGTCTTCCCTGGCAACATCAGTGTAGGCAATGAGTCAGATGGCCTAGGTGTGTATGTGTTGTGTAGCCCTGGTGGTGTGTCTCCCTCATATGTGTCACGTTGCCTTTACTCACATGCCTGTGTTGTACTTGCTGTTGCAGTTCGCATACACAGTGTAATTTTGCAGTTCATCATCCCCATAACTGCACCCATGTTGGAATCACAACAGAGGCAAGTATGGTGTATTAGTGTGTTTATTGTGATACATTTGTGTGAATAGTGCATAGGATGGGTAGTGCTGTACATAAATCTTGCAATCAGAAGTTCCTAGGTGAATTGAAAGTCCTGGTAGACAGAATCCCCAGTATCGGGGCCACAGTTGTCTGAGACATTGGTCCAACTTGTACTCCCCATGCAATGTGTGGGAGTAGTGTTGCCGTCAACAGGGTGAACAGTCTGTGCACAAAGGTGAACATCCAGAACAGGTTCAGGCTTCCTGGGAGTTGCGCTTGGCCATCGGCCTCTCACTTGCCCCTCTTCGGACGACCCCTCTTCTTGGGGGGGGGGGGGCCCTCAAGTACAGGCTGCTGCGGTGCAGGGGACTCTCCGCTAGAGTCATCCTCCCTCCCTGTGGCAGTTGCAGTTTGGGCAGCACCAGATGTTGTTGGCACACAGGGAGGTGTGGACTCGTTGCTGTTCATCTGGCGGAGGAATTGTAAAATGTCCCTGTGCACCGCCGTCATCTCATGCAGTGCATCCCACTTGGACTCCACGCGGGACATGTGTGAGTCCACGCGGGACATGTGTGACTCCACGTGGGACATGTGAGAGTCCAAGCGGGCATGATGGGCAGCCTGCTGCTGTTTCATGTCTCTGAGGAGCCCCACTACCTGGCTGAGGTCTCCGGTGCTGGACTGGTACGCATCAGCTATGCGTACCAGTTGTGGGTCATCATGCACACCAGCAACCTCTGCAAGCAGCGACCTCTGTCTCCCACCCCTCCCACCACCCCTGCTGACATGTGCAGTGCGTGCAGTGGCACGCACAGATGACCCTGGTCCACCTTGGAGGTTGGTGGTGTTGGTGGTGTCCATGGCCCCAGGTTGGTCCAGGGTCCCTGTGCTGGTGTTGCTCCTTGTTCTGTCCATGTCGGCAGGGATGGTATTTGTGTTGACAGTCGTTGGAGGGGTGGGTGCAGGGGGTGCAGCTGGTGGTCCTGCTGGTGCTGCAGCTGGTGGTCCTGCTGGTGCTGCATGTAGACTTGCACCGGATGTGCCAGGTTGGTCTTCTTCGTCCGAGGAGGGCAGAGGCTGTACGACACCAGTGAGCTCCGCATCCTCTTGAGCCTGGGACTGGGACTCCTCAGCGTCTGCTGCTGTGTCCCCATCATCACCTGTTTTTGGGAGACACACACAATGTATGTTATGTTTCTGCAGGCATCAATGATTGACACACCTGACAGTTGTGACTGTGCCTCTGGGTGCGGGCCTGTACATTGCATTGTCCTAAGTCGTCACAGTCAGGGGTTGATATTGGTGTGGCACATTGTCCTGCATTATTTGGGCATTTCTATGTATTTGTTGGGGTGTGAACATGGTCTGCATTGGTTGTGTTTGGTTGACAGCCGGCCCTCCTTCCCACCCACCCAACCAGTCAGTTATCCCACCATGGACTGTGCTTGCATTGCAGGGAGTGGAAGTTGTCTCTCAGGATGTCAGTCAGTGGTGTCCTGCTGTTTGTTGGTGCACAGTTGCCAGCAGGGCCTTGTGCTCCCCACAGCAGTAGCCAGTGTCAGCCATCTTGTGAGTCCTTCTCCACTCCCTGTGACGTGAGCATGGTTCAGGGTGGTGTTGATGGGCCAGTTGTGAGGCTGACCAATGTCTGTGACTACCACTCCCATCATGCTATTGCCTCCACCCCACTTGCCAGCATTCCCATACTTACTTGCTTTTGTGGGGAGTTCAGTATGTGTGGGTGTGTGAGCAATGGCAAGATGGCTGACAGTGGTGTCCTGCTGTTGGTTGGTGTGCAGTTCCCAGCATGCCCTTGTGCTCCCCACAGCAGTAGCCAGTGTCAGCCATCTTGTGTGTCCTTATCCACTCCCTGTGATGTGAGCATGGTTCAGGGTGGTGTTGATGGGCCAGTTGTGAGGCTGAGCAATGTCTGTGACTACCACTCCCATCCTGCTATTGCCTCCACCCCCCTTCCCAGCATGCCCATGCTTCCTTCCTTTTGACTCTGCTTCCCTGTGGGGTGGGCTGGCTGTGCTGACAGGATGGCTGGGAGTGTTGTCCTGGCAGTTGTTTGGCTAAAAGTCCCAAGAGTGTCCCTGTGCTTCACACAACATAACCCAGGGTGGTGGTTCTTTGTGGGATCTTGAGTTAGGATGGGAGGCATTGCATTCTACCAGGTGGGTTCTGTGGAGTTTGTGTTGAGGGGGGTGTGAGGGGAGGTGCTTGTGACTATGGTCAGTGCTGCAAGTCCTCCTTCCCACCCAGCCAGCCAGATATCCCACCATGGAACGTGCTTGCATTGCAGGGAGTGGAAGTTGTCTCTCAGGATGTCAGTCAGTGGTGTCCTGCTGTTTGTTGGTGCACAGTTCCCAGCAGGGCCTTGTGCTCCCCACAGCAGTAGCCAGTGTCAGCCATCTTGTGAGTCCTTCTCTACTCCCTGTGATGTGAGCATGGTTCAGGGTGGTGTTGATGGGCCAGTTGTGAGGGTGACCAATATCTGTGACTGCCACTCCCATCATGCTATTGCCTCCACCCCACTTGCCAGCATTCCCATACTTACTTGCTTTTGTGGGGAGTTCAGTATGTGTGGGTGTGTGAGCAATGGCAAGATGGCTGACAGTGGTGTCCTGCTGTTGGTTGGTGTGCAGTTCCCAGCATGCCCTTGTGCTCCCCACAGCAGTAGCCAGTGTCAGCCATCTTGTGAGTCCTTCTCCACTCCCTGTGATGTGAGCATGGTTCAGGGTGGTGTTGATGGGCCAGTTGTGAGGCTGAGCAATGTCTGTGACTACCACTCCCATCATGCTATTGCCTCCACCCCCTTCCCAGCATGCCCATGCTTCCTTCCTTTTGACTCTGCTTCCCTGTGGGGTGGGCTGGCTGTGCTGACAGGATGGCTGGGAGTGTTGTCCTGGCAGTTGTTTGGCTAAAAGTCCCAAGAGTGTCCCTGTGCTTCCCACAACATAACCCAGGGTGGTGGTTCTTTGTGGGATCTTGAGTTAGGATGGGAGGCATTGCATTCTACTAGGTGGGTTCTGTGGAGTTTGTGTTGAGGGGGGGTGTGAGGGGAGGTGCTTGTGACTATGGTCAGTGCTGCAAGTCCTCCTTCCCACCCAGCCAGCCAGATATCCCACCATGGAACGTGCTTGCATTGCAGGGAGTGGAAGTTGTCTCTCAGGATGTCAGTCAGTGGTGTCCTGCTGTTTGTTGGTGCCCAGTTCCCAGCAGGGCCTTGTGCTCCCCACAGCAGTAGCCAGTGTCAGCCATCTTGTGAGTCCTTCTCCACTCCCTGTGATGTGAGCATGGTTCAGGGTGGTGTTGATGGGCCAGTTGTGAGGGTGACCAATATCTGTGACTGCCACTCCCATCATGCTATTGCCTCCACCCCACTTGCCAGCATTCCCATACTTACTTGCTTTTGTGGGGAGTTCAGTATGTGTGGGTGTGTGAGCAATGGCAAGATGGCTGACAGTGGTGTCCTGCTGTTGGTTGGTGTGCAGTTCCCAGCATGCCCTTGTGCTCCCCACAGCAGTAGCCAGTGTCAGCCATCTTGTGTGTCCTTATCCACTCCCTGTGATGTGAGCATGGTTCAGGGTGGTGTTGATGGGCCAGTTGTGAGGCTGAGCAATGTCTGTGACTACCACTCCCATCATGCTATTGCCTCCACCCCCTTCCCAGCATGCCCATGCTTCCTTCCTTTTGACTCTGCTTCCCTGTGGGGTGGGCTGGCTGTGCTGACAGGATGGCTGGGAGTGTTGTCCTGGCAGTTGTTTGGCTAAAAGTCCCAAGAGTGTCCCTGTGCTTCACACAACATAACCCAGGGTGGTGGTTCTTTGTGGGATCTTGAGTTAGGATGGGAGGCATTGCATTCTACCAGGTGGGTTCTGTGGAGTTTGTGTTGAGGGGGTGTGAGGGGAGGTGCTTGTGACTATGGTCAGTGCTGCAAGTCCTCCTTCCCACCCAGCCAGCCAGATATCCCACCATGGAACGTGCTTGCATTGCAGGGAGTGGAAGTTGTCTCTCAGGATGTCAGTCAGTGGTGTCCTGCTGTTTGTTGGTGCACAGTTCCCAGCAGGGCCTTGTGCTCCCCACAGCAGTAGCCAGTGTCAGCCATCTTGTGAGTCCTTCTCCACTCCCTGTGATGTGCGCATGGTTCATGGTGGTGTTGATGGGACAGTTGTGGGGGGGCAATATGTGTGACTGCGACTCCCATGATGCTATTGGCTACACTGACTTGGCCAGCATACACAGAATTCCTTCCTTTCAGTGGTCTTCACTGTGTGTTGGTGTTGTTGTGGTGGCTACATGTCTGGATGTGTTTGTTAGTTCTATTTGTGCCACTGCCTAGCTGTAGTTGTAGTTGTGTTTGTACATGTGATGGCACAGTTGGATGTAACTTTTTTGATGGCATGTGTTGTGTTTATCTGACTGACATACACATTTTGGGATGATTCTGTTCTGGTTGCTGTGTAATTGCTATGAGTGCATGGTTTGACTCTCCCCTTGACAGTGATGTGTGTGTGTTTTGTGGCAGAATATTGTGTACATTTGTTGTGTACTCACCAGGCTCTGGGATGTTCTCTAGTCCATATATGCTCACTGGCGGAAGGATGGCCCGCACCTTCTCCTCCCAGGGCCTGAGGTATATTGGCTTGGCAGGAGGGCCACTGCCGGTGTATTGGCTGATGATGTAGTCTTTCTTGAGCAGGTCCCGTACCCTCCTGCGCACGTCATACCACCTGTTCTGGATGTCGCTCTTTGTGCGCAGACATGGTGATTGTGCGTTCACCCTGTTGATGATCCTCTCCCACATCTTGGTTTTCTGGGAGATGGGGGTCTATTGGACCAGTGTGCCAAACAGCTGTGGCTCTACCCTGAGGATCTCGTCTACCATGACTTCCAATTCACAATCTAGGAACTTGTGATTCTTCTTGGGGGGCATAGTGATGGGTGGTGATGGTGAGTGATGTGTGTGTTGGTGTGCAGGTGTGGGTGTGTGAGTGTGTGTTTTGCTGGGTGTATGTGAGGTAGGTATTTGTTGGTGTGCTGATGGTGTGTGGCTTGTGTGAGGGATGAGCTGCGGGTGTGTGGTTGCTGTCTCTTGGGTGCTGGCAGTGGAATGGCATTTGCAAAGGATCATGGTTGTGATTTGTGTCCTTTATATGGGTGGAGTTGTGGGTGTGTCTTTGTTCTCTGTCCCCACCCCCCAGTATTTATTGGCTTTGTAATTGCTTGTTTGGCCTTTTTTTGTGTGATTTTTCCTTTGTACTGTCTGTGCATGTTGGAAACGTTCTTGTTACCGAGTCGGACCCTGCATTTGTCTCGTACGGTGTTCTCCGTTTCGTTCACGCTGTGTTTGTGCAGTTTTCTATGCTGCGTACGCGTCGGTCGCGGTGTTTTGTGTTGCTTCGGCTCGGTTTTGTATGCGTGTCGGTCGTACGGCTTGTCCTCCGTCCGACTCGGTCGTGGTTTTCGCGCCTTGCATCGTACTTTGCGGTTTGGAGTTCGCGTGTACGTTTCGGTCGGATTTGTTCCGGGTGCGTGTCGGTCGGTTCGATTCGCGTGTTTTTCCGGCCGGATTGCTGTTTTCCGTGCGGCTCGGTCGTTCGGCTTGGGTTCGGTACGTGTCGGTCGAATTTTGCACGCTTTGCATCGTACTTGGCGTGTCGGGCGCCACAGGTACGTGTCGGTCGGTATAATTTCCGGCTCCGAGTCGGTCGGTGCTTTTTCCGGCCCGAATCGGAATCGACCCCTCAGTATCTGGGGGTTTGAAAAAACCTTTAAAGAGATGATTTCAAAATTCAAATGGACATGCTCCTACACATTTCATAGAAACAGTAATTGAATACAGTCCTTCTAATTATATCATAAACCACAATCTTCGTATATAAAAATGTCTTATCTTTTATTATAAATTATTTTATCTGGGTTTAGTGGACAACTACCTATACCTTGCATGAAAACTTAATTAAAACAAATTAATTAAAAAACAAACAAACACATATGACTATTTTGATACACATTAGATGATTATCCTTCCTAAAGGACAACAATAATATATTATACAAGGAATATCAACCTTCACAATCTACATTCATATTAAGAATTATGGATTAGACAATTTATTTAAAAAATGAAGAATTACAACAGTGTCTGACTCTACACAGCATTTCGGTGAACAATAAAGTATTGTTTTGTTCCACCTTCTGCAGGACAAACAATACTTAGATGACTCTTTGATAAAAGAGTCTCCAAACAACATGCCATACGCTTTGACACCCCTCCAGGTTGGCGAGACTTGCCAACTTAGGATCCAATTTGAGAAGGAGACCCTTTCACTGTTCTTATATAATGGCAGAATTGGTGTTGTCCAAAATGCAGAAAGCCCTCTGTATCCAAAGGGAAAGTTCTTCAGGATCCATCGTATCATTTTCGAATTTAGCGGCTTCTTCCAAATCGAAAATCCGAGCTAACAGAACAACAATATCAAGGAGTTTGTCCTGGCAAGTAGACCAGGCCTTGCCAACTCCCTTCCGTGGGTCCTTGCCAAATTTGGAAAAGAAAGTTAAAAGGGTAGGGTCAATAGAAGGAGTGGAGGTGATACTTGAAGACAAAGAAGGGCTAGGGCATTCGGATTTCAGTTTAGCCCTGGTTTGATTGTCTAAGGGCAAGCAAAGTCTGGAGGTAATATAATTGCCCACATGTTCGATAGGAAACCATTCCACAGTTTGGATGGTGGATAAGACCAGGGTTGAACATAGGAAGGTCCTGAGTATCCAGAATAGTTTGTGCCTCGAAGGGGTCATAGAGGGAGAACAATAGTTTGGGATTCTTGGCAGGAGAGGGGGAAAAGGGATCGAAAACACAAAAATTGTCTTTGTCATCACTAGTATCTTGGCCACCTAAGTCATCACCAGTGTCAGGAATTTGGGAAATAATCTTGGACAACTTCAATTGGAGGTTTTTGGATTTATCCTTGCACTTCAAAGGTGTCTTAGAATTCCCCTCCTTGATCGGAGGCCTTTGAGGAGACCTCATCAGTCACAAGTGCAGTTTTTGGGGAACTGGAAACAGAATTCGACTTCCTAGAAATATTTCGGCTATCTCCCGCAGAATGGGCCTTCAAAGTAATTGACATAATATTTGCCACAGAGTTTTCAATATGCTTGGACATTTTGCTCATAGAAGCTGCAACAGCTCTTTCCACAGAGGAGTTAATAAACTAATTTCAATCATTTTTTAATTGGTCCCCATCCTCCTCAACACCCTGTGAAAATGGAGAACTATTCAACTCCATTGCAGAGAATAGAACAAGGCACAGTAAAACAGCAAACGGGGGAACAAATGATTAAAATAGAAAAGGGCGGAAACTTCCTTCCAGACACTCCCCCAAAGGCAGGATCAGTTGCTGGCGAAGCGTGGGAAAGGGCCCGGGTAGATACAATAGGCTACGCCCACATTGCGTGGTTAGGCAGGAGTAAGACAGGAGACGGGCTGTAACAGAACACAGAGCCAGGCTCTGGGGAAAATGGCGAGAGAAGCGGACACCACAGAAAAACGAACAGCCTAAAGGAAAATGCTCTGGAACAAGGGGAAGAATATGAAATGCGCAATGAAAATGGCGGATGCGGTCCACGAGCAAATGAGCTTAGAGACAGGTGCGCGAGGGAGCAGCTGGGGCAGCTTAGCCGATACCGGTAACACCAACAATATCAAATTAAAACAAAAAGTATATCCACAAGCATTTATCAAACATTTATGAGTAGCAATAAAAGGAGGTACTTATCTTGACTGCGAGCAGCAAGAAAAGAGGAGCTGTTTGCAGTCAAGGGGACTATTATACTGTTCACTACTTTACTATTGGTTCATCACTGTTCTATTGGTTCCCACTGGCCTGTTTCTCCTTGGCCTCATGGGATTTGTAGATTTTTATATTGTTGACTGCTGCTATCAATAAATGCAAGATAAGAGAAGGCATAATAGGAGCCTCTGGTCTTTAAATAAAATTGTCATGCTAAGATGATTTGGTCTAATAACTCAACACTGCTTACAATACTTAGCATGTAGTACGTAGAAGCTTTGCCCTGCTGGAAACTATTTCTGCATACCAAAAAACCTGTGTAGAACATAATGAACACAAGTCAACTGTAACCTGCACATAGAGTTAATCTTCAAAACAAAGATTTCTAATGTGTTTAATACCTCTACACACCTATGGTGCTTTTGGAGTTTAGGACCACATGCGTTTTGTAAACACTTGTATCAATTAGCTGGACACAAGCTGTACAAAATTAGGTAGAAAAGTAATATGGTAGTTACCCGCCACTATGTAAACTATTAAACAAACTAACAAACTAATTAGATGATAATATCAGTGATGTCATCAATGATGTCATTTCAGATGTAATCAGTGATGTCATAAATGATTCCACAGGACATGCCATATATATATATCTATCTATATATATATATATATATATATCTATATATATATTTTTATATATATAGATATATATGTTATGTTATATGACTTTTATATAGCGCAAATCACCTTCAGGTCTCTAAGCGCTTCTAGAGAAGAGTGAGCAAGTCACTGGGGCAGAAATAAAATAGCAGCGGCGGTGGCAGAAGATTACGCGGTTGTTAACGCCTCTCTAAATAGGAAAGTTTTTAAACGCTTCCTAAAGATGAGCAGATCCGGTTCCCTGCGTAGGTACTCCGGCAGATCATTCCAGATCTGCGGGAGAAAAACAGAGAACGCTCTCCCCCCTTTGGATTTAGAGATGTACCTGGGGGAAGCTAACCTGCAGGCCTCAGAAGATCGCAGAGTCCGGCCAGGAACATATTTCTCCAAGCGATATATATATATATATATCCATGTGGTATTTTTGGAATGTGCTACAGCCAAAACAGCTGAACGGAATTACATCAAATTTGTAAGAAAGCTAGGTCTTGGTCTAGAAAGTGTGCTTTTGGTGATTTGACGTAAATTCATTCAGCAGTTTTTGAGGAATTAAGGTTGAGAAATGTTTACATATCTGGATGGTTGGGTTTGCGGGACTCTCACAAGAGTACAGTGAGCACAGAATCAAAAAATAGAGGGTTCTGATCCGGCTAGGGGCTTTTCCTTTGGGCCACCTCGCTTCTGTGGGAGTGAGGGTCCTGTGGGAGCGAGCGTTCTGATTGGCTGGCCACAATATGAAAACAAATGTTGTGCCGGCCATTTCAGGATTCCAGGGACTTAGACCCCTGTCCTGAAACTGTTTAAAACAAACAATATAAGGAGTCAGGATGGGGATACCCTGCTCCCCTAGCCCTTGAAGGGGGGGCTCAGAGAGGGACCCCCCCCCTGGGGTCAAAATGTGAATAGTTTTTGTTGCCACAAACCTGCATTACTCCCACAAGATTATGGGAAAAAAGGTAGCTTTCATTGATTTTTTAAAGTAAAATGACCCCTGGGTGGGCCAGAGCACAGGAGTCAAAATATATGTAATTATTTGGGAAGGGTCGTGTACATGGGGCACCCCTCCCTGAGCCGATTTCGCCTTGGGCGCACCATAGTAATCAAAGGGGAGAGAGGTGCGTGGCCCCCCTCTCCGAACCTCATAACACCCAGGAGACCCCATCCCCCGGGTCGCCTTATTTAAAAAAGGGGAGGGAGAAGCATGGCCCCCTCCCCAATCAATCAATCAATCACAGAATTTGTAAGGCGCACTACTTACCCGCGAGGGTCTCAAGGCGCTGGCGAAGAAGAAGGGGGGGGGATGCCGCTACTGGTCGAACAGCCAGGTCTTGAGTAGCCTCCTGAAGGTCAGCAGGTCTTGGGTCTGTCGTAGGCTGAGTGGAAGGGTGTTCCAGGTCTTGGCGGCGAGGTGGGAGAAGGATCTGCCGCCGGTGGTAGTTCTTCGGATGCGCGGGACGGTGGCCAGGGAGAGGTCGGCGGAGCGGAGCTGGCGGTTGGGAACGTAGAAGGAGAGTCGTCTGTTGAGGTAGGCTGGGCCGGTCTTGTGGAGTGCCTTGTGTGCGTGGATGAGGAGTTTGAAGGAGATTCTCCTGTCGACGGGGAGCCAGTGCAGGTTTCTCAGGTGGGGGGTGATGTGGCTGTGGCGTGGAACGTCGAGGATCAGGCGTGCAGAGGCGTTTTGAATTCTTTGCAGTCGTTTGATGAGCTTGGTTGGGGCTCCCGCGTAGAGGGCATTTCCATAGTCGAGTCGGCTGCTAACGAGGGCCTGGGTGACTGTTCTTCTCGTGTCTGTCGCCCAAGTCCCATAAGTCCCTCGGCGTCCCATTCCATGGGCCAGCTCTAATTATGTGACCCGGGGAGCTCACCCCCGGGACACAGTTTACGATCCCGCAAGAGCGCGGGTGGGAAAAAAATGTGGATTCCCATCTGACGGGTGCTGCAAAATTGCTTCCGCCAATTGGTAGCACACACTTTTTCCCCTGACTGTGCTCTTGCGGGCAGGGAACAGAGATTACTCCCGCTCAGCGGGAGCATAAAAAAATACGTGCTCCCACTGGGCGGGAACAATGCCAACTCCCGCTGCACCGAGGATGCGTGCATATGAGAGCAGATGGGGTTGTGGGGCCCAGGGACTGCCTTCGCAGCCTCCACCTTTCTTTTTTGTGGGTTCCCTGGGTGGGCACCGGGGCCACCACCAAAGGCCGTGGGGGATGGTGTTCCCGGGCCAGTATTGACTCGGGCAGTGGGGTGTTGCACCCCCCACCTTAAAAAAAGAATGCGGCCCTGGGGGATGAGGCTCCGGGAGGGTGGCACACACCCCCTCCCCAGTACTATTAAACATTTAAAAAAAAAAAAGAATTGCTGGCTCCTAAGATGGGTGCTGTCAGGGGATTCAGATGGGCTGTGGAAGTCCTAGGGATCCCTTCACGGTCGCCCAAAAAAATAAGCATCTGGGTTTCTCGGGGGGGGCACCAGAACACCCAAAATATTTAACAAAAAGAAAAAATACATAATAAAAGAGCAATAGGAGATGCTCATTTATTATTCACCGCTCCTAGCTTCCTCTAAGCAACATAAAAAAAAAACAATAAGTCTCCTGGGTCATTGAATCCATGACCCCAGGAGAGCTTACCATATTTGTGAGAGCACTACTAGCTGGAGCTCTATGCTCTTCAGCTAGAGTGCAGAGCCTCCTTGTGGTCGGTTCTATAGCTACACTTTGTAGCTTTAAATTTTTTTAAAAAAGATTCAAAGACATGTTGATTTTTTTTTTAGTAAAGCTTTATTACATTTTTAATGACAATCACTTTTATATAACATTTAACGGTGTGGTCATTTTATGTCAAAGACAATAAAAATGCTTTATATATGTTGATATTATCACACTTTCATAAAGCCAATAGGCCCACTTTTTATATTTAGGTGTTCTGACCCTTTGACAAAGTCAGTAGCTCTGCCTCACTTATAATGACACCCCCCTATATTCAGCCATGTGCGCCTATGGGAGTTAATAAGAAGACTGTGCATGGCGGGGGTGCAAGTTATAGTTACTTTAGGGCAAAAGTTATAGTTACATGAAATAACTATAACTGTTGAATTTCAGTGGTTTTGACTTTTTTTCCAGTGAATTTTTGTGGTTCTTTCAGTAGTAGTTGCGTTTTCAGTGTGGTGGAGAAAGGGGGCGGGGCCTCCGACCAGCTCTCAGGAATCCCACTGTGTAGGACTTACAGGAGGTACCAGGAGGGCATATTGGCCCCCAAGGTCCCTCAGGAGTAAAGTGGACTTCATCCCCAAACCAGCATTACGCCAGGAGGCGCCTTTGCACAGTTTGCAGAGTGGTGGAGAAAGGGGGCGTGGCCTCCAAAGATTTCTTAACAATTTCACTGTGTGGGACTTACTGGAGGTAACAGGAGGTGTAGTTGGCCCCTAAGCAGGGTTGGATTGGGATCAAAAATCGGCCCGGGCACACCCAAAAAAAGTGGCCCACATGTGCGTATTGCCTTTCCGCAAAACACTGCTTCAGCGAAGTTTTATGAGAAGAAAGGGGGTGGGGGGCATGTTTTATTAACTTCACTTAGATACAAAAAATGCACAGATTAGTTCACACTGCTGAGCCACACATGATTGCAAGTGAGACCACTTCTGCTCAGGCCCCCTGCCCCTGCTGAATCAGCATACATTAATGGGCCAGCCCAGCGAGGGAAAGGGAGTGATACCTCTGCCAATCTGCCTCTTGAAAGGCCACTCAGGCACCCACTGGGCCGCTGGCGGCATCCTACCAGCACAGACAGCCCCCAGGCTGCCCAAAAAAGCAGCCCACAGCTAGAACTCGGCTACCGGCCCTTCGGCCATTTCCTGAGTGCCCGCGTTACCAATCCGACCCTGCCCCTAAGGATGTCCTTGGGGGGCAACTACCCCTCCTGTTACCTCCAGTAAGTCCCACACAGCTGGCTTGCTGAGAGGTTGTCAGAGGCCACTCCGCCTTTCTCCACCTCTCTGCAAACGCACCTCCTGGTGCACTACTAGTTTGGGGATGAAGTCCCCTTGGCTCTTGAGGGTCCTTGGGGGCCACCTACCCCTCCTGTTACCTCCAGTAAGTCCCACACAGCTGGATTGATAAGAGGTTGTCGGAGGCCATGCCCCCTTTCTCCACCACTCTGCAAACGCGCCCCCTGGCACACTACAGGTTGGGGTAAGAAGTCAACTTTAGTCCTGAGGACCTACGAAGAAGAGGACAGAGAAGAGACGTGCACCAGCGAAGACCGAATACACCCACTGACGTGGCCCCAGCCCTACCGGCCTGTCTGCAGCCCTCAAAGATCCTGCTGAAGAAGAATGACTTGTCCCGCAGCTCAGGGACCTCCAGAAACTGGAGAGGACAGCCTGCCTTCTAAAAAGACTCCTAATCCCCCATGGACTGTGGACCTGTCCAGAAGAATCCAACTCTAAAGAACTAAGGACTCTGCCCTGAGGAACCACAAAACTACAGCCGACCTACCTTTACACCCGAAGCCCACAGCCAGAGTCAAAGTGGCCCACCAGACCTGTGAAGGTTCCCCAGCGCTTCTGGACAAGAGTCCACCATGGGCTGACCCCTGCCGGACTCCACCTCGATGCCTGCAGCTTCAACTCGAAGACTCCCCCTGAACGCGACCTGCCCGGTAAGCTGTTTCCTGATGCCAAAGGACACCCCTGTACCCGAAGCCCCTGGGGATCTTGACCGACAGAGTCCCTACGTCTCCTAGCATCTCTACTTACCTGGGCAGCTGTGGGGTTTCTTCTTCTGCCCCTGTGCCACTGGTGATGCAGTTTTGGTGCCAATCTGAACCTTGCCTGGTGTTGACCTGAAACCCCAAAGACTGAACCTGTAAGTCGTATGCTTACCTGAAAAACTGCATTCTTGTTTTCCTCTATAGTTTAACATTGCAAAGTCTGAAAATTGCACTGTAAAGTATTTTCCCTGAAAAACGTACTTACCTTTTTGTGTACACCCTCGTCTTAAAATAAAATTTGAAAGAAGCTTATTGTTCGAAAATTGGTGTTGATCTCCGTTTTGAGTCGTGTGTCATTTATTAATCACTGTTTGCATAACACATGTCTAACACTCCTCTGTGTTAGGCCTAAGGTTGCTCGACCACACTACCACAAATAGTTCACTTTGGATTTACATTGAGCCCTGTACCCTGCTGGGGGAATCTTTGGACTCTGTGCACTGTATAACCACTTAGTGGTATACCATATACAGAGCCAGCTTCCTACAATTTTAAAATGTGAAACGTGATAAACAAAGGCAAAAGACTTAACAGTGTTTTCGTCTTCACTTTTCTTTTACAAACAATTCCAAAGTAAATCACTTCAGCTCCTTTCTATAAAGTTAGGGGTGTTCTGTTAAACGGGGCCGAGAAAAAGGGGGTCCCCAAAACACGTTTGCCCCATGCAATTTCCTATAAGAATTTTAGGAAGCTTTTTAGAAAAAAACGGCTGAACAGAATTACACTAAATTTGGCAGAAAGCTAGATCTTTAATCAGAAAGTGTGCTTTTTGTGATTTGATTTAAATCCGTTCAGCTGTTTTGAAAAATTAAGCTTCAAAAGTTAGTGATCAATTGTCAGCGGTACTCCAGTTGTACTGCAAATTAAAAAACTACGCACAGCCTTCGCCCTGTACCAGACCATTTGCGTGTAGGCAACCTTGTGCACAGTCAATGAGATGCGGATGACCAGGCCCCTACAACGCATATCCTTCTCCTTGTACAGAAGTCTTTACTGAGAGTGCATTCCCTCCCAACACGAAAGCTCCATTAGGTGGCAATGCCTTTGCTGTACCAGTTTTTTTGCTAGTAGGTAACCTCTTGTGCTCAATTAATAAGATGCAGGTGGTCAACTCCTACAACACGCAACCTTTGTTTTGTACCGAAGTCTTTATGGAGTGCCCACTTCATCCAGACACCCAAGCCTCATTAGGTGTCCAAGCTACTACTATGCACCCTGTAAAAGTTCCTTTGCGAGTAGCTTCTCACGCGCAATTAATGAGATACAGGATGCCAAGCCAGCCATTGCTTTGTACAGAAGTTTTCATGGTCTGTGGACAAGTCTTTACAGTGATCCCACTCCCTCCAGACACCCAAACCCCCTTAGGTGTTCAAGCCCCTACTATGCACAGACTTTGCCCCATACAGATCTCTTCACAGAGAACCCACTGCCTTCAGACACACAACCAGCCTTAGGTCTTTACCACGTACCAGTGTTCACTCTTTACACAACTGCCCACAGATAGTGCACTCTCTCCAGATACTCAAGTCCCCTTAGGTGGCCAAGCCTCTACAACGCACCCATTTGCTTTGTAGAGAAGTCTTCACGGAGAGCCCGCTCCCTCCCACTCCCTCCACACACTAAATCCCATCAGATGGTCAAGACCATACTACGCACAGCCTTCACTCTCTGGACAAGTCTTTATGGAGAGCCCACTTCCTCCGAACACCCAAGCCCCCTTAGGTGGTCATGCCCCTACTAGGCACCGCCTTAGCTCTGTGCACAACTGTTCATGGAGAGCTCACTCCCTCCAGAGTCCCTTATGTGGTCAAGCTCCTATTATGCACAGAGTGTGCCCTGTGTGCAACTTTTCATGGAGATACCACTCCCTCCAGACTTTCAAGCCCCCTTAGGTGGCCAACCACCTAATATGCACAGCCTTTGGCCTGTGTAGAACTCATCAAAGAGATCTCACTCCCTCCTGAAACTCAAGGCCCCTTAGGTGGCAAAGGCTCTACTATGCATAGCCTTCGCCCTGTGCACAACTATTCACAGAGAACCCACTCCCTCCAGACACCCAAGCCCCCTTAGGTGTTCATGCCCCTACTATGCACAGACTTCACCTGTAGAGAACTCTTCACAGAGAGCCCCCTCCCTCCAAACACACAACCAGCCTTAGGCGGTAAAGACTCTATCATGCACAGCGTTAACCCTGTACACAACTGTTTCCGGAGAGTCCACTCTCTCTAGACACTCAAGTGCCTTTAGGTGGCCAAGCCCCTACATTACACCACCTTTGGTTTGTACAGAAGTCTTTACAGAGAACCCACTCCCTCCAGACACTCAAGCCCCCTTAGGCGGCGAAGCCCCTATTACTCACATCATTCTCCCTGTCTACAACTATTCACAAAATGCCCACTCCCTCCAGACACCTAAGCTCCCTTAGGTCAGTGGCCGAAGTGGGCGGGACACATACTTTTTTAATTTGAGGAAAACCGTTCCCCTACTTTCCCGGGACGGTTAATTCCAAGAGCTGAAATGTTTCAGCTGAAGCGTAAGGCAGGGAGTCTCCTGTGCTGTGAAACAGAAGGCGAACAGGCAGGTAAACAGTCCTCCTTGCCAGGGTGCTGCTGCCTGAAAAACTTGTAAATGTGCACAACGGGCCAATCTGCAAATGTATAGGGAGCTCGAAAGCCAGTATTGGCTTTAATTAATGGAATCACTTGACGCTTCCTTATGAGACAGATGTAATATTTTTGAGTGGTATTGGAAAGGAGTTACTAGCTGAGCTGTGAAGTGTGTGCTTATTAAAGGAGCGTAACACAGGCCCCTCAGCAAAGGGGTTGCAGGGGCCCGTGTTAACCCCTAATTATTCTCCACTGCCCCAACCAAGATTCAATTCCGTTGGTACAGACACAGACCTCTGCAGTGCATTAACTAATAGAGGTTTCATAAAGTACGATAAGGCATTTCCTACTGATTAACTTAACTTGCGTTTATTTTAAATTTAAGCTGTGTATTATTTTATATATACATACCTGAAGGTGAAAGACCCAAAAAGTTACAGAATATTTTATTTTTTTAGCCACGCCTTTGACCCCACCCTCATTGTGCACAGCATCACAGTTCCCTTACGTTTTTTTACTGCACTTCGACCGCTGCCTTAGGTGGTCAAGCCCCTCCTACGCACAGCCTTCGCCCCGTGTACAACTCTTTACAAAGAGCCCACTCTCTCCAGACACTCAAGCCCCATAAGGTGGCCAAGCCCATAGTACGCACAGTGTTCGCTCTGTACTGGACCTTTTAAGGATAGGCGACCTCTGGTGCATAATCAATGAGACGAAGGTAGTGAAGTCACTACAACGCAAGCCTTCGCTTTGTACATGGGTTTTCATAGAGAGCCGAGTCACGCCAGACACTCAAGCTCCATTAGGTAGTCAGCTCCTAAAATGCATGGCCTCTCTCTGTACCGGATCCTTTGCAGGTAAGGGACCTCTTGTGTGCAATCAATAAGATGCACGTGGCCAGGCCTCTACAACACACTGACTTTGCTTTGTTCAGAAGTCTTCATGGAAAGCTCACTTCCTCCAGACACTGAAGCCCCATTAGGTAGCCAGCTCCTACTACGCACAAACTTCACTCTGTACCGGACCCTCTGCGGGTAGGTGTAGTGTATGTCAGAAGTCCTTTATTTGCTTTAACCATGTTCTTACCTTATTGTATACTTACCGTGATACAGAATTGGTTTTGTTTGTTCATTGGTCCATGTTCTGCTCCGCGTTCTGCGAGTTCCAGTGTTGGCTGCTGCGGCAGTTAAAGTTGGAGGTCGCAGGATTAGGACCTGCCGGACATGGGATCCTTTTTGTTTTGCAGTAAACTAGTTCAAGAAACTTCATTTTGCGTTTCGATAACCTCCTTCAGCAGTAGGCGACCTCTTGCACGCAATCAATGAATTGCACGTTGCCAAGCCCTTACAGCGCACAGCCTTTGCTTTTTACAGAAGTCTTCATGGAGAGTCCACTCCCTCCAGACACTGAAGCTCCATTAGGTGGACCAGCCCCTACTACGCACAGCCTTCGCTTTGTACTGGAGCCTTTGTGGTTAGGTGACCCCTCGAGCAAAATCAGTGAGAAGCTGGTGGCCATGCCTCTACAATGCACAGCCTTTGCTTTGTACAGAAGTCTTTCTAGAGAGGCCACTCGCTGTAGACACCCAAGCCCAATTAAGTGGCCAATACCCTACTACGGACAGCCTGCGTTCTGTATCGGACCCTTTGCAAGTAGGTGACTTCTCATGCACAATCAATGAGACACGGGTGGACATGCCCCTAGAATGCACACCCATCACTTTGTACAGATAAGCCACTCCTTTCAGACACTCAAGCCCCCTGAGATGGCCAAGTCCCTACTACGCACTACCTTCACCCTGTGCACAGCTCTTCACGGAAAGCCCACTCCCTCCAGACACCCAAACTCCTACTACGTACTGCGTTTGCCTGGTAGTGAGCCCTTCGCGCCTAGCCGGTCTCTTGAGGACAATCAACCAGACATGGATAGGAAGCCCTTTTTGTGGTTGGTCTTTGTGTTGTATATAATCCCTTACGGACACGCCAGTGTCTTTAGACACGGAAGGTTCCTTAGGTGTGAAACCATCACTAATCATTTTCTCATCCGTTCTCACTTGTTCGTTTTTATGGGGACGTTATGTTAGTGTGCATATTTTTTTTTTTTTTATGTTTGCTAGGTCCTGCGGTACTACCACTGTACTGGTTAAATATCCATAAAAATGGTTTATTACCCATTACGGTACCACAAGACTAACACTGTACTAATAAAGCATTAAAAAAGAGTAAAGTCCAGCACACATGCAATGAGAAAAAAATGAAGAAAAATATAAAAATATGAGTCATTGTTATGGCAGCCTCCCAAAGGTGTAAATCCATATCTACAGGTCTTTGTAGCTATGTCTATGCGTCAAAATACATGGGTGGATGCAACTGAACAGCCACACACCACCCATGGAACCCACCCTTGATGCAAAGTAACTCATGGCAGCACATTGCATTACTTTGCCTTTTTTTGGATTACAAACAAATACAATTCACAATTAGCGTTGCTTTTTAAATACCAACCTGGATTTTCCATTGGGTGTGAGTTACAAAAGTAATGCAAACTCCACACAAAATCAAATCTTTTTATATGTAGCGCAAATCTGTTCTGTGTTTGCATTTCACTTATGCTTAAAACAGTAGAATTATGTTTTATTGTTATGTTTTATAGATTGCTATAGTAGAATATAATGTGATATATTAACAAAAACATGAGAAGCAACATTAAGGGCCTGATTTAGATTTCAGCGGACAGGTTACTCTGTCACAACGGTGACAGATATCCCTTCTACCAAAATATAAATCCCAAAGGATATTATGGGATTATATATCGGCAGACAGGGGCGGTGCGTCCATTAGGGCGCTTGGGCGTTGCCCCACTGAGCGTTTGAGCGTTGCCATGCCGTCACTCTCTAACTCTCTCTGACTCTCTCACGAGTCACACAATGCAATCCCTCCCCTCCGATTCCCAGGCCGCCGGAGGCAGTCGGCTTAGAAGGGGGCGGGGCAGCACTGCAGTTCAGCTGCAAGTCAGTGTCGGCCGGCGGTGCGCACAGCAAGAGTGCGCATGTTTTGTTTAGGGCTTAAACATTTTGCGACCAGCCCTGAACATGCGCACACTAGGCTGCTCATTAGAAGAGCGAGGGTTGTTCCATGCCGCTCTTCTAATGAGCAGCCTAGTGCGCATGTTCGGGCTTGGTCGCAAAATGTTTAAGCCCTAAACAGAACATGCGCACTACTGCTCAAGCCAATCCTGGCGCTGCTGCTGGAGCAGCGTCTGGATTGGCTGAGAGCAGGCGGTATTTGCGAAGGCGCCAACGCGGGGGTCGGACCCCGGCCCAGGAGGACTCGCAGAGGCGGCGCGGATCCGGTAAGTAATTGCTTTGCTTAATAATTATTTTAATCCCCCCTGCGCGACCCCTAACACCACCACCACCCCCCCCCCCCCCCGCGAGTATTGGAGTGCGAGCCGCGACTGCCAGACAATTGAGCCACAGAATACATATTCCTCTATGTGCCTTAAAATCTCTATTTGTATAAAATATCTTGCTGTATACAGATTGCACGCTTACATAAGCATTAGTGTAGAGCAGTCTACAAAGCAGAAAAGGGATACTTTTGCCGCCACCACCACTCATTAAAACTGCATTGCACTGGTGGTCCCGGTGCGATAATCTGTTGCCTGTGCCCCCCCTCCACCGTACCAAACTCGTGGGCGGGGCGGTGTACCATTTGTGAATGCACTCTGAAACTTCCAATGGCGCGTGCATTAAGAGTGCATTCGCAAATGGCCCCCCCCTGTGCTTGGTGCCCGGTGCGGCAGCACCACCTGCACAATCCTAACAGGAGAAAGAAAACACGGAGCAGAAGAAGCACCTGCGGCACACCTTTATGGATGAGAATACACGTGGATCAACAACTGCCACATTCCTAACCAAAGCCAGTCTTCGGGATAGTGCCAGATTTCATGTGCACATGTAATTGTTCGCACGTTCTGTCCATTTTGTGCACATGCAAATTTGTTTGTGAATTCGACCATGCACTAAATACTAACTAATCAGAAAATATTTGTTATGAATCGGGCCCACAGCGAAATGAAACGCTGCATTCCTTGGTTTAAAATCTCAGTGGAAACCATCCGGAGTTACTGAGAGCACTTATTTGGGAATCAATAGGTAGTAAAAAAAGAATTGGCTGATACTAGCAAGTGAGCAGCTGATTGCAAGCAATGCAATCCAACCAAGCACGTCATATTTTAAGAATTAGGGATTTAAAATGACAATTGCCCTTTACTGAAGAAACAGATTACGGTTCAGATTAGGATTATGAAGAAAAGTGCCTTTCCGATGAGAGGACGCACACCAATTTATCTTGTTATAATAAAAATTGAACTTTGAGTGGAGCCATGAAAACAAGCGGCATCGCGTCGACTTATGGTATTTTGATACATCTGGTGTAGTGGATTTATGATGTAATTGCGAAGGAGGCTAATTAAATCTTTTCACAGATCACTAAATCAATCGAAAATTCTCAGCAGGCTGCAGTCTGGAGCCCCTGAGAGAATCTGATGGATAAGTGCATATGCCCCGTTTCTCACTCAAGCCTGTACATTTTAATGCCATCAGGGGCATTTCGCAGCTGAAAATATGATATCGGATTTTTTTTTATATATTTGTAAAAGGGAGGGATTTATTGCAAGGCCTGCAAGAAATGTACCCTTGTGGTTTTCACAGAAAACAGTTTCACTTGTACACGAGGTGACGTAATGCCACATGTCGAGCCCTCGCCATGCCTCTCTTTTTTGGACGGCATTAACTTAAAAGGAAATAAGCCTTTTGGGGGCCTAAAATTATCTATGCATTCCTAAGAATATGACTTTTAATAGGAGGATATGTGCGCCGCAGTTGTCAAAGTGCTCACGGCCTCTCCCTTTGGTGCCAGGAATGTCTGCACCATGCATCGGGATTATATGACTTTACATTCAGGCCTGGGGGCCAAGCACCTGCAGCCATGCATAATCACTGTCCTCCGGAGCCAGCAGGATTTTTCACACTGTATTTACGAAGTCATCGCCCAGCCAAGCTGACCATAAAATAAAAATTTACTTCCTTTTTAGGTCGAGCCTCGAGTAGCGCGCAAGCGCTGCTTAGAGGCGAAGACTTTTAGTAAGCGAGTTTGAAAAGCAGTCCCAAAAACGCTCGTGCGTCGTGGCTGGCCTTTTTTAGATGGGTACGCGCGGCACGCGCGGCACTAGCATCTGTTAGTAATTATCTCGCTCGCTCTCGTAATGTTCATAGTCTACATGCACGAGTGCTCCAGTGCTTTCAGTTCCAAGTGCTTTCACTTTAGCTTACAGCGCGTATTTACATTAAGCATCTGCTTGCAATTATCCTGCTCGCTCTCGCTCCAGTGCTTTCAGTTCCAAGTGCTTTCACTTTAGCCTACAGCGCGTGTTTACATTAAGCATCAGCTTACAATTATCCAGCTCGCTCTCGCAAAGTACATGGACGAGTTCTTTCACTTATGAGTATTTTCACTTTCTTAGCAGCGCTTATTTACATGTGCTCTGCTAAACGCCACTAGAGCGGCTTTTTTTATTTGCTAAATAAGCGATTTTTTTATATTTCATAAATAACAGCTTAGTATATACTGTAGCCTTAACACTGGTAATTTTTGAAAAGCTGTAATCGCAACTTACAATAACTCGTGTTTTCTAAAAAGTGTAAAGGAAAACTATATAAGCTGGCTCAATTTCACGCTGCGCAGGCGTTTAATATATCACAGGATACTTACTGAACTTTTAAACACGTTGAAGCTTTAAAATAACGCACACTGCCACCGTGTTTTGCCCGTAGGAGTCTCGGGAGTTGGCTTAATGTCGCGCTGCCAAGGTCTTTAATATATCACAGCACACTTAGTGAACTGTCAAACACGTTCAAGTTTAAAAATAGCGCACAGCGCGTCACAGGTCCACACTTAATACACAAAATACATTATGCTACTCGCATTTCTAGGCCACATGGTGGCGCGCTAATGCAGTTCTTATGAAGGTTAAGAGGCAAATAGTTTATGTTACATGTAGAAGCTAAATACATAAAAGTAAACCGCAGTTGCCTATGCAACAGATCGAATGATTAAATTACTGGTGTTTGCTAAAAATAGGTAAACAAATTATATAATAAGCTGGCTTCATGTCACGGTGCACATGCATTTAATATATCACGGCATACTCAGTGAGCTTTCAAACGCGTTAAAGCTTAAAAATAGTGCACACTTTCTTGCTCACAGTAGTTTCAGGAATGCACTCACAAAATGCATTACGTTGCTCGCATTTTAAGGCAACATGGTAGGGCGCAGGTTCAGTAGTAGTAAATGTTAAAAGGCAAACTGTGTAAGTTACATGTATGAACTGAACGCATAAAAGTAAACTGAAGTTGCCCATGTAATAGATACAGTAATTAACCCGCATTTAAGGTCTAAAATGCATTGTCGTACTGGTAATAGTACAAAATAAACGTAAAAACCATATACCATGCACATAGAGGTAGCTTACACACATTGGCCATAGCACACCAAACGGGTCCCAGCTGGCTCATTCTATAAGCAATGGCGCCATCTGTTTAGCATCTTGGCACTTTCCTTATCTCTTCTCTTCCCTAGGAGTCTCCCCTCCTCATCCTCCCACTCCGCCCCCCAACATCATTTGTTTGTTACATTCTTTAAACAAGTCCTCGGGTTTTCCCCACACTTGCAATTACTATTAACAGGAAGAAAACCAGCAGCTAGATAGTGACAACACAGTTTGATTTGCTTTAGAAAAAAAAAGGCTCTACCGTAAATTTTCAGGCGGTTAGTCTACTTTTCACCCACATTTGTCCAGAATAAAATGGTAATGTTTCCACACAGTGGGCTGAAATTTTAAGTTAAAACTTTGATGTACACTACTTCAGTTGATTCTTAGGGAGATTGTTGTAAGGAACACTATGTGTTTTAAAAATACCCCTCACACACCAAACGCTCATTTGATGTCATGCTTCATCATTGGGGTCTTCCCGTTCTTGCTACAAAACGGGGCGTGCTGCAACCTACGGAGACGTGGGAGCACTTTTTATGTAGAACACTATGTGTACTGCAGTTGTGTGAATGTTCGTGTTTAAAGGGAATAATAGTGTAAGTGTAAAAGTTACTCCACACATCTCTAAAATATATACTATTATTGTTTACAGCAGTTGTATTTGCTTAGAAAAGGTAAAGAAACCAATAATATAATAAGCTGGCTCCATATTGCGCTGCAGGAGTGTTTAATATATGATAGCAAACTCTGTAAGCTTTCAAATGCATTGAAGCTTCCAAATAGCGCATACTGCATCTTTCCTAAGCACATACCACGTCTTGCCCACCAAAGGCTCAGGAAAACACAGACAAAATGCATTACGACACCTGCATTTGAGTACTTTGACTTTACCCTACATTGCGTATTTACATTAAGCATCTGCTTACAATTATCCAGCTCGCTCTCGCAAAGTACATGGATGAGTTCTTTCACTTACAAGTATTTTCACTTTCTTAGCAGCGCTTATTTACATGTGCTCTGCTAGACGCCACTAGAGCGGCTTTTTTTTATTTACTAAATAACAGCTTAGTATATACTGTAGCCTGGTCTTTAATTCCGAAGTTATATTTAACACTGCTAATTTTTTGAAAAGCTGTAATCGCAACTTACAATTACTCCTGTTTTCAAAAAAAGTGTAAAGGGAAACTATATAAGCTGGCTCAATGTCGTGCTGCGCAGTCCTTTAATATATCACAGGATACTTAGTGAACTTTTAAACACGTTTAAGCTTTAAAATAACGCACAGCCACCGTGTTTTGCCCGTAGGAGTCTCGGCAGTTTGCTTAATGTCGCGCTGCCAAGGTCTTTAATATATCACAGCACACTTACTGAACTGTTGAACACGTTAAAGTTTAAAAATAGCGCACAGCGCGTCACAGGTCCACACTTAATGCATTATGCTACTCGCATTTCAAGGCCACATGGTGGCGCGCTAATCCAGTTCTTATGAAGGTTGAGAGGCAAACTGTTTATGTTACATGTAGAAGCTAAATACATAAAAGTAAACCGCAGTTGCCTATGCAACATATCGAATGATTAAATTACTGGTGTTTGCTAAAAATAGGTAAACAAATTATATAATAAGCTGGCTTCATGTCACGGTGCACGTGCATTTAATATATTACGGCATACTCAGTGAGCTTTCAAACACGTTAAAGCTTAAAAATAGCGCACACTTTCTTGCTCACAGTAGTTTCAGGAATGCACTCACAAAATGCATTACGTTGCTCGCATTTTAAGGCAACATGGTAGGGCGCAGGTTCAGTAGTAGTAAATGTTAAAAGGCAAACTGTGTAAGTTACATGTATGAACTGAACGCATAAAAGTAAACTGAAGTTGCCCATGTAATAGATACAGTAATTAACCCGCATTTAAGGTATAAAATGCATTGTCGTACTGGTAATAGTACAAAATAAACGTAAAAACCATATACCATGCACATCGAGGTAGCTTACACACATTGCCCATAGCACACCAAACGGGCTCCAGCTGGCTCATTCTTTAAGCAATGGCGCCATCTGTTTAGCATCTTGGCACTTTCCTTATCTCTTCTCTTCCCTAGGAGTCTCCCCTCCTCATCCTCCCACTCCGCCCCCCAACATCATTTGTTTGTTACATTCTTTAAACAAGTCCTCGGGTTTTTCCCCACACTTGCAAGTACTATTAACAGGAAGCAAACCAGCAGCTAGATAGTGACAACACAGTTTGATTTGTTTAAAAAAAATTAAATGCTCTGCCGTAAATTTTCTGGCGGTTAGTCTACTTTTCCCCCACATTTGTCCTGAATAAAATGGTAATGTTTACACACAGTGGGCTGGAATTTTAAGTTAAAACTTTGATGTACACTATTTCAGTTGATTCTTTAGGGAGATTGTTGTAAGGAACACTATGGGGCCGATTCCGATCTCGGTCGGAGGCGCACCCAATACCATTCGGTCGGGAAAAAAGCCATGCGAAAGCCAGTTTCCCGACCGATCCGTACAGCACACCGAACGAGCAAGTACGATGCGCACAACAGCAAAAATTCCCGGCCGAGCCGTACTCACCCAAACCAGGTCCTGTTCTCCGACCGAGGCGAATCCGGAAACGCCGAATCGAGTCGCACGGAAGGGAAAATGCAGCCCCGTCCGGCCGGACAAGTACGATGCGCTTCCCGTACGCGCCGAACCCGTCGCTACGCACGGCACGTCAAAGCATCCGGGAGAGGCGCACATAAGCTCCGAATCGCGCCACAACACGATCCACGGCTACGAGACGAACACGGCACCGACGAGGACGACGCGAAGCGACGAGGACGAAGCGAAGCGACGAGGACGACGCGAAGCAACGAGAAGGACGAACGACACGAACCAACCATGAATCCCTTCGTCCCGATCATACCAATATTCTACATCTACTACCGGAACAGGCACTGACGCGTACGGCGCAGAAGGTAAGTCAGACACCAACCACAAAACACATACAACACGTACACGACACATCACACACATACACGGGGAATCTGAATATACTTACACCAGCAACAGCAGCACCATAGGGGCGGGATGCCCATCACCAATGCCACATATGCACACAGGGGCCTGAATGCGCACCACCACCCCAACCCAGGGGGGGCTGGATACCTACCACTACTACCACCCTTAGCCAGGGGGGGCAGGATGCCCACCACTACTACCACCCTCACCCACGGGGGGCAGGATGCCTACCACTACTACCACCCTCACCCAGGGGGGGCAGGATGCCTACCACTACTACCACCCTCACCCACGGGGGGCAGGATGCCTACCACTACTACCACCCTTAGCCAGGGGGGGCAGGATGCCCACCACTACTACCACCCTCACCCACGGGGGGCAGGATGCCTACCACTACTACCACCCTCACCCAGGGGGGGCTGGATGCCTACCACTACTACCACACTTAGCCAGGGGGGGCAGGATGCCCACCACTACTACCAGCCTCACCCACGGGGGGCAGGATGCCTACCACTACTACCACCCTCACCCAGGGGGGCAGGATGCCTACCACTACTACCACCCTCACCCAGGGGGGCAGGATGCCCACCACTACTACCACCCTCACCCAGGGGGGCAGGATGCCCACCACTACTACCACTCCTTAGCCAGGGGGCAGGATGCCCACCACTACTACCACCCTCACCCACGGGGGCAGGATGCCTACCACTACTACCACCCTCACCCAGGGGGCAGGATGCCTACCACTACTACCACCCTTAGCCAGGGGGCAGGATGCCTACCACTACTACCACCCTTAGCCAGGGGTGGCTGGATGCCTACCACTACTACCACCCTCACCCAGGGGGGCAGGATGCCTACCACTACTACCACCCTTAGCCAGGGGGCAGGATGCCCACCACTACTACCACCCTCACCCACGGGGGCAGGATGCCTACCACTACTACCACCCTCACCCAGGGGGGCAGGATGCCTACCACTACTACCACCCTCACCCAGGGGGGCAGGATGCCCACCACTACTACCACCCTCACCCAGGGGGGGCAGGATGCCTACCACTACTACCACCCTCACCCAGGGGGGCAGGATGCCCACCACTACTACCACCCTTAGCCAGGGGGCAGGATGCCCACCACTACTACCACCCTCACCCACGGGGGCAGGATGCCTACCACTACTACCACCCTCACCCAGGGGGCAGGATGCCTACCACTACTACCACCCTTAGCCAGGGGGCAGGATGCCTACCACTACTACCACCCTCAGCCAGGGGGCTGGATGCCTACCACTACTACCACCCTTAGCCAGGAGGGGCAGGATGCCTACCACTACTACCACCCTTAGCCAGGGGGCAGGATGCCCACCACTACTACCACCCTCAGCCAGGGGGCAGGATGCCTACCACTACTACCACCCTCACCCACGGGGGCAGGATGCCTACCACTACTACCACCCTCACCCAGGGGGGCAGGATGCCTACCACTACTACCACCCTCACCCAGGGGGGCAGGATGCCTACCACTACTACCACCCTTAGCCAGGGGGCAGGATGCCTACCACTACTACCACCCTTAGCCAGGGGGGCTGGATGCTCTACCACTACTACCACCCTCACCCACGGGGGCAGGATGCCTACCACTACTACCACCCTTAGCCAGGGGGGCAGGATGCCCACCACTACTACCACCCTCACCCACGGGGGCAGGATGCCCACCACTACTACCACCCTCACCCAGGGGGGCTGGATGCCTACCACTACTACCACCCTTAGCCAGGGGGGCAGGATGCCCACCACTACTACCAGCCTCACCCACGGGGGGCAGGATGCCTACCACTACTACCACCCTCACCCAGGGGGGCAGGATGCCTACCACTACTACCACCCTCACCCCAGGGGGCAGGATGCCCACCACTACTACCACCCTCACCCAGGGGGCAGGATGCCTACCACTACTACCACCCTCACCCAGGGGGGCAGGATGCCCACCACTACTACCACCCTTAGCCAGGGGGCAGGATGCCCACCACTACTACCACCCTCACCCACGGGGGGCAGGATGCCTACCACTACTACCACCCTCACCCAGGGGGCAGGATGCCTACCACTACTACCACCCTCACCCAGGGGGGCAGGATGCCTACCACTACTACCACCCTTAGCCAGGGGGGCAGGATGCCTACCACTACTACCACCCTTAGCCAGGGGTGGCTGGATGCCTACCACTACTACCACCCTCACCCAGGGGGGGCAGGATGCCTACCACTACTACCACCCTTAGCCAGGGGGCAGGATGCCCACCACTACTACCACCCTCACCCACGGGGGCAGGATGCCTACCACTACTACCACCCTCACCCAGGGGGGCAGGATGCCTACCACTACTACCACCCTCACCCAGGGGGGCAGGATGCCTACCACTACTACCACCCTTAGCCAGGGGGGCAGGAAGCCTACCACTACTACCACCCTTAGCCAGGGGGGCTGGATGCCTACCACTACTACCACCCTCACCCACGGGGGGCAGGATGCCTACCACTACTACCACCCTTAGCCAGGGGGGCAGGATGCCCACCACTACTACCACCCTTAGCCAGGGGGGCAGGATGCCCACCACTACTACCACCCTCACCCACGGGGGGCAGGATGCCTACCACTACTACCACCCTTAGCCAGGGGGGGCTGGATGCCCACCACTACTACCACCCTCACCCACGGGGGGCAGGATGCCTACCACTACTACCACCCTTAGCCAGGGGGGCAGGATGCCCACCACTACTACCACCCTTAGCCAGGGGGCAGGATGCCCACCACTACTACCACCCTCACCCACGGGGGGCAGGATGCCTACCACTACTACCACCCTCACCCAGGGGGGCAGGATGCCCACCACTACTACCACCCTTAGCCAGGGGGCAGGATGCCCACCACTACTACCACCCTCACCCACGGGGGGCAGGATGCCTACCACTACTACCACCCTCACCCAGGGGGGGCAGGATGCCTACCACTACTACCACCCTCACCCACGGGGGGCAGGATGCCTACCACTACTACCACCCTTAGCCAGGGGGGCAGGATGCCCACCACTACTACCACCCTCACCCACGGGGGGCAGGATGCCTACCACTACTACCACCCTCACCCAGGGGGGCAGGATGCCCACCACTACTACCACCCTTAGCCAGGGGGCAGGATGCCCACCACTACTACCACCCTCACCCACGGGGGCAGGATGCCTACCACTACTACCACCCTTAGCCAGGGGGGCAGGATGCCCACCACTACTACCACCCTCACCCACGGGGGCAGGATGCCTACCACTACTACCACCCTCACCCAGGGGGGCAGGATGCCTACCACTACTACCACCCTCACCCAGGGGGGCAGGATGCCTACCACTACTACCACCCTTAGCCAGGGGGGCAGGATGCCTACCACTACTACCACCCTTAGCCAGGGGGGGCTGGATGCCTACCACTACTACCACCCTCACCCACGGGGGGCAGGATGCCTACCACTACTACCACCCTTAGCCAGGGGGGCAGGATGCCCACCACTACTACCACCCTCACCCACGGGGGGCAGGATGCCTACCACTACTACCACCCTCACCCAGGGGGGCTGGATGCCTACCACTACTACCACCCTTAGCCAGGGGGGCAGGATGCCCACCACTACTACCACCCTCACCCACGGGGGCAGGATGCCTACCACTACTACCACCCTCACCCAGGGGGGCAGGATGCCCACCACTACTACCACCCTCACCCAGGGGGGCAGGATGCCTACCACTACTACCACCCTCACCCAGGGGGGGCAGGATGCCCACCACTACTACCACCCTTAGCCAGGGGGGCAGGATGCCCACCACTACTACCACCCTCACCCAGGGGGGGCAGGATGCCTACCACTACTACCACCCTCACCCAGGGGGGCAGGATGCCTACCACTACTACCACCCTCACCCAGGGGGGCAGGATGCCTACCACTACTACCACCCTTAGCCAGGGGGCAGGATGCCCACCACTACTACCACCCTTAGCCAGGGGGGGCAGGATGCCCACCACTACTACCACCCTCACCCACGGGGGGCAGGATGCCTACCACTACTACCACCCTCACCCAGGGGGGGCAGGATGCCTACCACTACTACCACCCTCACCCAGGGGGGGCTGGATGCCTACCACTACTACCACCCCCACTCATAGGATGGACAATGCATGACACAACAAGCACACCACAACCTAGGGAATGCAAGATTAAGACATCCCCCCACCACCATGACAAGCGTGTGTAGGCTGTGTCAAATGCCTACAACACCGAACATGACTTTCAACATACAATGTGACCCCCTAGCACATGTGCCACACATATATGTGTGTGGCACCCACAATGCAAGCAGCCCATGACCATTGTGGCAATGGGGCCTAAACCCCCATCATCACAGTGACCAAAAGGTAAGTGTGGGGTCCATAGCTGAAGCACATTTTGACCATTGTGGCAATGGGGTCTACACCCTCATCATCACAGTGACCAAAAGGCAAGTATGGGGTCCATAGCTGAAGCACATTTTGACCATTGTGGCAATGGGGTCTAAACCCCCATCATCACAGTGACCAAAAGGCAAGTGTGGGGTCCATAGCTGAGTCACATTTTGACCATTGTGGCAATGGGGTCTAAACCCCCATCATCACAGTGACCAAAAGGCAAGTGTGGGGTCCATAGCTGAAGCACATTTTGACCATTGTGGCAATGGGGTCTACACCCTCATCATCACAGTGACCAAAAGGCAAGTATGGGGTCCATAGCTGAAGCACATTTTGACCATTGTGGCAATGGGGTCTAAACCCCCATCATCACAGTGACCAAAAGGCAAGTGTGGGGTCCATAGCTGAAGCACATTTTGACCATTGTGGCAATGGGGTCTAAACCCCCATCATCACAGTGACCAAAAGGCAAGTGTGGGGTCCATAGCTGAAGCACATTTTGACCATTGTGGCAATGGGGTCTACACCCTCATCATCACAGTGACCAAAAGGTAATTGTTGACAAAGAAAGAGCTGCAACTGCCAAACTGCATGGATCATTCCTGGTCACAGAACCAAAAACTCATCTGTGGCAAAGTAGTGTATGTGTCCCATTGCAACATAAATTGGGGGAGCCAAATACTGCAGTGCAAATGAAACATTCCTTTGGCCATGTGCAGACAAACAACACCCATGGGGGCTGAGACCGTCAACAGTCATCAATGACACAATGACAGAAGTGACCATCAGAATGCAGAACCACATATTTGCACCAATGGGCACACAAATGCAGATACCCTGTGGAGACAGCAGATGTGAGGTGAACAGATACCATACCATGGCAGCAATGGGACACACAAACCATGATCACTGTGCTGACCGATGACCTAGGAGTCCCAGGGACAGCAGGGGAAACACACCAAACAACATACAGCCAATGGCACACCCAAGATATGCCAATGCAGTGGTGCAGATGCACAAACACAAACAGGCAGACCAACACTGTCATCATACACAGCAGGTGAGGGGTGGGGGTGCCAGTGTCCCCAGGCAACCACACAACACATGAGGAGAGCTGAATACCAATCATACAGATGTGCATACACTGCCACACTAAGGTAACTCATGGATCCAAATCCCCTATGTGGGCAAGCAGGCATTGTCAGGTGAGAGGGAGCACAAAACACACATGTCACACAGGCACGTAGGAACAACAACTGACACAGCAAGTCACAGACACACCACAGCACCACTCCCCAGGGCCCCCACAATGTGGTGACCCTGGGCTGAATAAAAATACCACTGTGATGACAAAGCTAAATGTCGTTCACACTGTGAACCACAGTCAGGTGTCCTGAGCAACAAACTACCATCACACCTACACAAGCACAAATCAATCAGCATGGCCAGTAAGCCAAGGCCAACATGGAGGCAGGGGCCTAGCCGGGCAACAACTCTCATCTGCACACACTCAACACCACACCCCTCGACCTCCAACAATGTGCAGCAGTGAAGTACACATGCACTGGTGACATTGCACATGCACCCATGACTATTCCAGGGTGGTGGGTGGGAACCAAGGTGTAGAAACACATCACACATGGACACTCAACAAGACTCCTGAATGTCTGACACACTGCACACTACGCTGTACATGGACATGACGGCAATACCACACCGACCAATGGGATCCCAGCCACAGTCACACACCAATGAAGAAGCCAAGGTCACCCACAAAGAACACACATAGACAACAACCAACATTGCAGCCCGGACCCTGAGGAGTGCCATCAGTCACACACACAACGTGTCACAATCACTGAAAGATAACACAAACTGGAAATCACATGACAGGGGCAAACAACAAGTGCCAAGGGGAAACCTGACTGTGACCCATCTGCGTCTGCACACAAACTCAGCCCTGACAGCAAACACACCTATGGGTGACACCCTGATGACCAGTAATGTGCCATGCACCCACATCACAGAGAACACAGGGAGAAGACTTTGGGGGAACATAGCTCAAGTCAGCAAGCATCACAAACAGGTACAACACTAGGGATCACAGCATGCGCAGATGAATGAAAGTGAACACACAGACATGCACATACAACACACACCTTGGGCGCAGGCAATGTCACACGTGTACACACTGCCATGAGGGGACTCCACTCCTGTGTGAGGAAAGCTGTGCCATATGTTGCCTCAGTAGGGCCCCATCATGTCAGCTGAGCACTTGGTCACACAATCAACAATTAGCACCAAATGAGGGCTCCCATCACATCAGCCTGGTCATGGATGTGCCAACGGAATCATCAGCACAGATCCAACACACTTGTATAGCAATGTTGCACTGACTACACGGATGAGTCCCTCCCCATTGATGCCCAAACCTGCATGTCCACTGGAGATGGCAACACGGTCAGGGAAGTAGACAAATGCAACGATGGCAGGCACAACAGATGTGCAGGGGTGGAAGCCACAGATATGAAATTGCCAATGTAAGTAGGAAACCCATTGCCAAATACTGAACACATGACACCCTCAGATGCTGCTATTGATGACATGGATACACCACATGATAGGACACATTCCCCCTGGACCACATGGGTTCCTGCACAGTAACACTTCATAATCATGATACCAGATATCACCATCACTGCAGCAAGGGCATGGTTAGCTGCACCAACAACATGTACATCTGAAGCATGAGCACTAGAGAAAAGAAAGTTGCTTTATTCAGCATATGTGTTGTTTGATAACGACGTCCAGAAGAAATTAGAGCAAAGGCCAATGGCCAGTCCATTGTCAAAGTTCAAACAGGGTGACACTGGCAGATGTCACCCTACGCATGCCTGCACAAAACCAGGGACAATCCACTAGGAGGGGCAACCGGGGGCAGGCCAGGCACCGCAGGGACAGGATCAGGGCTCACCAGGGGGAGTCAGGGAAGGGGTGGTGGGTGCTGGAGAGCCACTGACAACTGCAGTGGAGGTGTCTGACATGGTGTGTGCCGGCACAACTGGGGGGCATGACTCAGATGTCGTGGGTGCCGGCACAACTGCAGTGGACCCTGCAGATGGGGTGGACAGGTCCGCCACTGCAGTGCCCAAGTCAGACAGGGCGGTAGTGGACTCCACTGCAGTGCCTACCTCCAGGGGAGGAGAATGGGGAACAGGCAAGGTGGGTTGGACAGAGGGGGAGGACACCCTCACCACATCAGTGGCACAGACAAGCGCAGCGGGGGTGTGGTGCTGGGAGAGCAAGTGGCAGGGGGAGAAGGCCGGATCCTCTTGGGGATGGTATATCTGTGGGTGGGGGAACCTGGGGCAGGGTGTGGTGGGGGCACCTGTGCAGTGGGGGCCTGAGGGATGGAGGACGGAGACCTTGTGCCTGAGCTGCAGGGCGGTGGCGGGGTCTTGCTCTTACCACTCCGGGGGGACTTGCGGGTGGGGGCCTCAGTCCGTCTGCGCCTGGGGGAGGGTGTCCGGGGGCGAGGGGCACTCTGCTCCGTGTGGGTGGGCTTCCTCTTCCCCCGGGATGCTGGAGCAGCTTCATCGGTGGGGAAGAGGCCGAGGTCACAGAGGAAGAGCTGCTGTGACTTTGGGGTTGCATGTGAGGCAAGGGAGGGTGCTTTGGAGGGAGAGGGAACTGAGGACTGCGCAGTGCATGTGGATGCGTGTGTGTGTTCCAGGGCCCCATCCCCTGTGAGTCTGGCTTCAGTCCCCTGAATGTGCGTGCGTGTGCGTTTTGTCATTGGCGTGTGTGTCAGTGTGCTGGATGTGTGTGTGCTGGTGTGTGCCTGTGCCGGTGTGTGTGTGCTTGGGACGGGTAAGGTGCTGGGGAGTGTGGATGGAGCAGAGGCAGGAGGGGTGAGGGACCGTTTGAGGAGGGACACTGCTGCCGTCAGGGAGGAGTCCATGGACCTATTGCCCCTCTGTAGGTCAGACATGCCCGATGAGATGCCCTCCATGAACGACACCAGCTGAGTCAACAGCGCGGTGTGCGCATGGAGGACACTCAGCATGGCTGTCTGCCCTACATGGAGCTGGCGAAGGAGGTACACAGACTCCTCACTCAGGGCAGCAGGGGACACAGGGGCAGGGGGTGCGGTGCCTGGCCCAAAGGAAACACGCTCCCGGACATGGGAGCCTCCACGGACCTGGGGAATGGGAGCCGATGGGAGGGCGGTGGTGGTGCTGGTGGTGGCGGGGACAGCAACACTAGCTGGGGTGTGGTGGCTGCTGACACCCGCCTCCACAAGGGAGTCATCCTCCGAGTTGCTCTGGTCCTCAGCTGAGGTGGATGCTGCTGAGGACTCCTCGGTGTGGCTCCCCTCGCCCTCCGTGCCACTGGGTCCCTCCGACCACTCCTCGGCTGCTGACCCAGTCTGGCTCTCTGGCTCCTCCTGGTCCGTGGAGCTGTCCCCTTCCGTGGCCGTGGATGTATCTGCAAACAATGGGGATACAGACAGACATCAGTCACCTGCACATAACGCACACACCACTGTGAGCACAGCACATCACAGAGCAAGCCCTGGCATCATTAGTTGTACATTGCTAAAAGTGCCCTAATTGAACAGGAGAAGTCAATTGTCAGTCTGATGCCAAGCATGGCACTCACATCCCACATGGCCTTGCACCCATCTGTCTGGTGTCTGTTGGATTGCAACACCCCAGTGTTGACACATGCACCAAGTACACAGTAGTTGGACAGTGCAGAGGACACGGTGTGGCATGTGGACATGCACACATCACAGCTCTTGCCACTGAGTCAGTACAGGTTTCCGGATGAAAGGGATGCCCAGAGTCAAATAGGAAATGCATGTGATGCATACCAGCGACAGACACCATGATGCACCCATGTCCTGATAGCCAGCGCCACTATGGTGTGCATGTAGCACATGTCACTCCCCTGCAGGCTCACCAATCAGTAGACACATGCCATGGCGGAGGCATGACTGCAAAGTCATACATCACTGTCTCAGTGATGTATGACTTTGCAGCCAGACAACAACACTCTGCACTGTGTCACAATAGTAGGTCATGGGGAATGCAAGTCCTGGAGCTGCACAAGTGCACATGTACATCCCCCCCACAACACATCCTCTTAACCCTCATCTGTCCAGGTCATACCTATTGGACATATGGGAGACCTGTGACACTACCCTCTGAACCTGAGCCCCTCACACTCTGCTGTGCATGGGGAACAGCTGCCTGAACTTCACATTTACATGCCCCAGTCTGCATGGGCAGCTGATCAGACACCTATGTGTCACACAAGTATCGTCTCCTATGGTCACATCTCCAGTGGCATGCTGAGCCCCTACCAAGAAACTCCACAGCAGTCCTGGCGACTAATCTACAGCACACTGACACAGAGGCAGACACCTGAGGGGTCAAATCACTGTGCACAATGTGTCCGCTGATACACGGGAGTGGGAGTACAGAGTGTATTGTATGGCCTGGAGTAGGCATGACTGTCCAGCCCCACATGAATGAGGGATGAGCCCTGGACTGTAGGCAGCTGGCTGAGTATGTGTGACACACGTCATATACATACTCCTGGGGCCCAAACATTGTTCCCACCCGCAGCATGGGTGTGTGCCAGATACCCCAGCCACATGTGGTGGATCAGCTCAGCAATTGGACCACAGATCAAAGTAACACGCTGAATACATGTCAGAATACAGGCATTGTGTAAGCAATGGACCCACCCATGATGCCCACCACAGAGTCAGGGAAACAGATGCTGTCTCCCACCTTGAGTCAAGCAAACTGCAAGGACACAGTCCTAAGTGACAGAATTCCCTGCATGTAAGGGCCACACCTGGGTATCAGATGAGGAGTGGGCAGTGCACAATAGAGGGACATGGCTCCTGGACAACATGACTGCTGTACTGTGGCAGTTTAACCAGGCCCGAGGAGGGCACATAGCATGTTAGACAGAGTACACAGTGCAGTCTTTGACTCACCCCCTCCTTGCTGCTCTCTGGCCTTCAGCTGCCCATCCAGGTCTGGAAAGACCACCGCCAGGATCCTGAGCATGTGGGGGGTCAGGGTCCGTGTTCCGCCCCTCCTGCGAGGAGGCGACAGCTTCAGCTGGACCCGTGCAATCCTCCGGGTCCAGCCCCGAAGGTCCTGCCACCTCTTTTGGCAGTTGCGGATCCGGCGCTTGTAGACCCCCACGGACCGGACAGCCCGGACGATGTCCTTCCATATCTCATGCTTCCGATGGGCAGAAGCCTGTCAGGATGACAAAGTGATAAGGCCATTACTACACATGCAACATATCCGTGCATGACACAGTTGCATATACATGTCGCAATCACAGGGGCACATGGTGTACACAGGCAGTGCACGGCTGCCCATGGACAGTTTTCCAGAAGTCACTACATGGTATCATTGCATGGGGAGTAAAACCCTGTTCAGAAGCACTGTCACTGCACCATACCTGTCCAGTGCAAGTCACTACACACTATGGGGGGTGACAACTACTCAGTGAGCCTGCTAGCCAGTGGCGTGCTGACTCTCAGCCTTGCTAGTCAGACAAAATGCACATTCAGAAAGGCAGTGCACAGAACACTCACCTGCTCCCCTGGTGTCCCATACAGCTTGCTGTACTGTGGAAGTAGGCTGTCCAGCAGGGCCTGGTTCTCCTCAAGGCTGAAGGCTGGGGCTCTCTCCACAGTACGTGCCATTGCAGGGTCCAGAGGGGCAGAGACAGCAGCAGTGCAGTGGCAGATGTCGTCCTGGAGCATGTAGTGCAGGCAAGTGGGCTCTCAGGGGAACAGGCAGCAATATATATGTGCTGGAGAGGCAGATACTGTCCCTTGTGTCCAAAGTGATAGGTCCAAGTCGTTTGCATCTTCTGAATCTGGCCAATCCATGGAATAGCAGCACCAAAACACGCCCACAGCATCCTTCAAAACTTCAACTTCATGACATACATGATTTTGCAACATTGTTGTGGGTGACCAACTGATTTTCCAGCAACCGACTCGTTCGAAATTCGAAAACGCGTCCGTTGCCAGGCAAGCCCATTGTCAATGGGTGCGCACCGATCGGTCCATTGCGGTACAACGCGCACAGGGGTACAACGCGTACCCGCACACATTGAAAGCAATGGGCCGGCCGGAGGCACCGATCGGTCCATTGCAGTTCAACGCGCACAGGGGTACAACGCGTACCCGCACACATTGAAAGCAATGGGCCGGCCGGAGGCACCGATCGGTCCATTGCAGTTCAACGCGCACAGGGGTACAACGCGTACCCGCACACATTGAAAGCAATGGGCCGGCCGGAGGCACCGATCGGTCCATTGCAGTTCAACGCGCACAGGGGTACAACGCGTACCCGCACATTGAAAGCAATGGGCCGGCCGGAGGCACCGATCGGTCCATTGCAGTTCAACGCGCACAGGGGTACAACGCGTACCCGCACACATTGAAAGCAATGGGCCGGCCGGAGGCACCGATCGGTCCATTGCAGTTCAACGCGCACAGGGGTACAACGCGTACCCGCACACATTGAAAGCAATGGGCCGGCCGGAGGCACCGATCGGTCCATTGCAGTTCAACGCGCACAGGGGTACAACGCGTACCCGCACACATTGAAAGCAATGGGCCGGCCGGAGGCACCGATCGGTCCATTGCAGTTCAACGCGCACAGGGGTACAACGCGTACCCGCACACATTGAAAGCAATGGGCCGGCCGGAGGCACCGATCGGTCCATTGCAGTTCAACGCGCACAGGGGTACAACGCGTACCCGCACACATTGAAAGCAATGGGCCGGCCGGAGGCACCGATCGGTCCATTGCAGTTCAACGCGCACAGGGGTACAACGCGTACCCGCACACATTGAAAGCAATGGGCCGGCCGGAGGCACCGATCGGTCCATTGCGGTTCAACGCATCACTGTATATGTGACTGGCATAGGTCAGCATGCCTGTCTCAGATGGACATATGCCAGCCACAGATAGCTCCCAGGGAGTGAGGGGCACACCTACATCACGACAGCCTGTCCAAACCTTATCATAAGGCATGTAAGGCTGCATTTCCTATTGTGTGTATGTTGGTGTACATGTTGTCCTGTGGGTGTCACCTGTGGGCAGCCACCCCCAGGCTGTGCACGTGTTCATGGGGACAGGATCCTGGGTGTTACGTGTACGTGACCACTGTGATGTGCAACTGTTCATATCTGTGCATGTGTCATGGTCACATTTCACAGTGGTGTTTGTGTATGTCATGTCACATACCCCGTGAGTCCCATGTGGGACGGTATGTTTGAGCCAGGGTGTCCCAGTGGCACAATAGTGATGGCCCTCCACAGTCTTTGTGCATGTAGTGTTTACAATGTCTCTGATTTCATGTGCACAATGGGAGACAGTCTCCACATCCACGTTGTGTGTGCATGGACTCTGATGTTGTGCGTGTGTGTCACAGACGTCCATGGCTGTCCTGCCATGGCAAGTGTGGCCACTACCTGTGGGGGTCATGTTTGTTTTGCTGTGGTGTACACATGATACTCCAGGTGATGCCAGTGTCCATGTGGCATTACAGGGTCCCTGGGAATGTGCCTGTCGTTGAGCTGTGGTGCCTGGGGCACATCTGTCCTCACATGTCACTGTGGGGGTGACTGTGACACAGCATCATGATATCCAATGGGCCAACCTGGGACAAATTGATGCCACCTGTAGGACCGTGTTGACAGATGTTGGCCATGTATGTACCATACATGTCGTTCCGGTACTGCACACTTCATGTAGTTGTGCCTCATGATGATGTATGTTGGGATCTTGAGTGTGTTCAATACCGCATATGTGGGGTGACTGACGATCTTGCTTACTTCTCCTCTGCACTGCAGGGCTCCTGCTGTCCATCGGCCATTCCCAGACCTGGCAACGATGGTGGAACGGGACAGCATCCGACGGTACCGCTTCACCAGGCAGCTGATTGAGGATTTGGCAGTGCAGTTGTCCCCACATTTGCAGCCTGGCCGGACGTATCCTACAGCGCTGACCCCCAAGGTGAAGGTGATGGCAGCCCTACACTTCTTTGCCACCGGTACCTTCCAACATACTGTGGCGTCTGCTGGTGGGATGTCACAGACCATGTTCAGCCGTGTGCTCCGCGATGTTTTGGCGGCAATGTTGCTCTTCCTGAACCGGTACATCTATTTCCCTAGACTGCGACGACTCACTGACGTGAAGAGTGACTTTTATGCCCTGGGGAGGATGCCGCATGTCATTGGCTCCATTGATGGGACACATGTGGCTTTGGTACCACCACAGGCCCAGGAGCAGGCCTACAGGAACCGCAAGCACTACCACTCGGTCAATGCACTGGTGGTGTGTCTTGCAGACATGACCATCACACACGTGTGTGCCCGTTTCCCTGGTTCAGCACACGATGCCTTTGTGATGAGGAGTAGTCGCATCCCCAGGATGATGGCACAGATGCAGAACCAGCGTGCCTGGCTTGTCGGTGTGTACTGACTTTGTGCCATTGTGTGTGATCTGATCTGTAGTATTCCGCCCACTTTTCCAAGTCAGCTGATGTGCACTTGTCTGTCCGTAGGTGACTCGGGATACCCCAACATGCCGTGGTTGCTGACACCCCTCAGGAACCCTGTGACACCTGCCCAGATGCGCTACAATGAGGCACATGGTCGGACCAGGAGAGTGATTGAGCGGACCTTTGGTCTCCTGAAGAGCCGCTTCCGCTGCCTGGACAAGACCGGAGGGTCCCTCCCATATGCCCCTGCGAAAGTGTGCAAGATTATCATCGTCTGCTGCATGCTACACAACCTGGCAGTGCGGAAGGAGTTGCCTCTCATCCAGGATGACGATGACCAACATCCGCCACCTGTGGAGGATCCTGGCCTGGACCACGATGCCAGTGACGATGATGATGATGATGATGGTGATGGTGATGTCCGCACACAGCTCATCACCAACTTCTTTAGCTGAATGTGAGTATCCTGAGGTGTCATGTGAATGATGTGAGTTGGCATGATGTGTGGGTGGTGCTCTGGTGCTGTTGGAGTGTGTCCATGGGCTACTTGACAGGATGTGTGTTGCGATGTGTGGTGACAGGTGGGCTGTACTCCCCAACAGTGTTGACATGCTAACTTGGTTCTGGGTGGGTATCTTGTAACATGTATTGTGCATGAGTTTTGCTGATCTGTCCTGTACTGCATTGCTTTTGACTGTGTGTCATTTCTGTCCTTCACAGGGTACTTTCAGATTCGTTTGGTCAACTGTGTCCACCGACGACGTGATTGCACATCCAGGCTGGTAGCTGTTGTGTCCCTACAGGTGATGTGCGCCACACCCATGGACTTCCTTCCGTCTACAGTTGTTGACTGTGTGCCCGCTACCAGGTGGGGTTACCTTGCATCTGTAGTGGTTACGGCATGTTGCTACTGTGTAATAAACCTGTGCTTCACTTAGTGATGTGCGTTGTCTGTGGTCACACATTTGACTGCCATTTGCTTACTGCACCTGTGGGCTACTTGACTACAACTGGGAATGGGTGTGGTGTCTGTGCATTGCACCGTCTTCCCTGGCAACATCAGTGTAGGCAATGAGTCAGATGGCCTAGGTGTGTATGTGTTGTGTACCCCTGGTGGTGTGTCTCCCTCATATGTGTCACGTTGCCTGTACTCACATGCCTGTGTTGTCCTTGCTGTTGCAGTTCGCATACACAGTGTAATTTTGCAGTTCATCATCCCCATAACAGCACCCACGTTGGAATCACGACAGAGGCAAGTATGGTGTATTAGTGTGTTTATTGTGATACATCTGTGTTAATAGTGCATAGGATGGGTTGTGCTGTACATGAATCTTGCAATCCCAAGTTCCTAGGTGAATTGAAAGTCCAGGTAGACAGGATCCCCAGTATCGGGGCCACAGTTGTCTGACACATTGTTCCAACTTGTACTCCCCATGCAATGTGTGGGAGTAGTGTTGCCATCAACAGGGTGAACAGTCTGTGCACAAAGGCGAAAATCCAGAACAGGTTCAGGCTTCCTGGGAGTTGCGCTTGGCCATCAGCCTCTCACTTTCCCCTCCTCGGACGACCCCTCTTCTTGGGGGGGGCCCTCAAGTGCAGGCTGCTGCGGTGCAGGGGACTCTCCGCCAGAGTCCTCCTCGCTCCCTGTGGCAGTTGCAGTTTGTTCGGTACCAGATGTTGTTGGCACACAGGGAGGTGTGGACTGGTTGCTGTTCATCTGGCGGAGGCATTGTAAAATGTCCCTGTGCACCGCCGTCATCTCATGTAGTACATCCCACTTGGACTCCACGCGGGACATGTGGGAGTCCACACGTGACATGTGTGACTCCACGTGGGACATGTGGGAGTCCAAGCGGGCATGATGGGCAGCCTGCTGCTGTTTGATGTCTCTGAGGAGCCCCACTACCTGGCTGAGCTCTCCGGTGCTGGACTGGTACGCATCAGCTATGCGTACCAGTTGTGGGTCTTCATGCACACCAGCAACGTCTGCAAGCAGCGACCTCTGTCTCCCACCCCTCCCACCACCCCTGCTGACATGTGCAGTGTGTGCAGTTGCACGCACAGATAACCCTGGTCCACCTTGGGGGTTGGTGGTGGTGGTGGTGTCCATGGCCCCAGGTTGGTCCAGGGTCACTGCGCTGGTGTTGCTCCTTATTCTGTCCATGTCGGCAGGGATGGTATTCGTGGTGACAGTCGTTGGAGGGGTGGGTGCAGGGGGTGCAGCTGGTGGACCTGCTGGTGCTGCAGCTGGTGGTCCTGCTGGTGCAGCATGTTGACTTGCACCGGATGTGCCAGGTTGTTCATCGTCCGAGGAGGACAGAGGCTGTACGACGCCAGTGAGCTCGGCATCCTCTTGAGCCTGGGACTGGGACTCCTCAGCGTCTGCTGCTGTGTCCCTATCATCACCTGTTTTTGGGAGACACAAACAATGTATGTCATGTTTCTGCAGGCATCAGTGGTTGACACACCTGACAGTTGTGACTGTGCCTCGGGGTGCGGGCCTGTACATTGTATTGTCCTAAGTCGTCACAGTCAGGGGTTGATATTGGTGTGGCACATTGTCCTGCATTATTTGGGCATTTCTATGTATTCTCTGGGGTGTGAACATGGTCTGCATTGATTGTGTTTGGTTGACAGCCAGACCTCCTTCCCACCCACCCACCCAGCCAGTCAGTTATCCCACCATGGAACGTGCTTGCATTGCAGGGAGTGGAAGTTGTCTCTCAGGATGTCAGTCAGTGGTGTCCTGCTGTTTGTTGGTGCACAGTTGGCAGCAGGGCCTTGTGCTCCCCACAGCAGTAGCCAGTGTCAGCCATCTTGTGAGTCCTTCTCCACTCCCTGTGATGTGAGCATGGTTCAGGGTGGTGTTGATGGGCCAGTTGTGAGGCTGAGCGATGTCTGTGACTACGACTCCCATCATGCTATTGCCTCCACCCCCTTCCCAGCATGCCCATGCTTCCTTCCTTTTGACTCTGCTTCCCTGTGGGGTGGGCTGGCTGTGCTGACAGGATGGCTGGGAGTGTTGTCCTGGCAGTTGTTTGGCTAAGAGTCCCAAGAGTGTCCCTGTGCTTCACACAACATAACCCAGGGTGGTGGTGCTTTGTGGGATCTTGTGTTAGGATGGAGGGCATTGCATTCTACCAGGTGGGTACTGTGGAGTTTGTGTTGGGGGGGTGAGGGGAGGTGCTGGTGACTATAGTCAGTGCTGCAAGTCCCCCTTCCCACCCAGCCAGATATCCCACCATGGAACGTGCTTGCATTGCAGGGAGTGGAAGTTGTCTCTCAGGATGTCAGTCAGTGGTGTCCTGCTGTTTGTTGGTGCACAGTTGGCAGCAGGGCCTTGTGCTCCCCACAGCAGTAGCCAGTGTCAGCCATCTTGTGAGTCCTTCTCCACTCCCTGTGATGTGAGCATGGTTCAGGGTGGTGTTGATGGGCCAGTTGTGAGGCTGAGCGATGTCTGTGACTACGACTCCCATCATGCTATTGCCTCCACCCCCTTCCCAGCATGCCCATGCTTCCTTCCTTTTGACTCTGCTTCCCTGTGGGGTGGGCTGGCTGTGCTGACAGGATGGCTGGGAGTGTTGTCCTGGCAGTTGTTTGGCTAAGAGTCCCAAGAGTGTCCCTGTGCTTCACACAACATAACCCAGGGTGGTGGTGCTTTGTGGGATCTTGTGTTAGGATGGAGGGCATTGCATTCTACCAGGTGGGTACTGTGGAGTTTGTGTTGGGGGGGTGAGGGGAGGTGCTGGTGACTATAGTCAGTGCTGCAAGTCCCCCTTCCCACCCAGCCAGATATCCCACCATGGAACGTGCTTGCATTGCAGGGAGTGGAAGTTGTCTCTCAGGATGTCAGTCAGTGGTGTCCTGCTGTTTGTTGGTGCACAGTTGGCAGCAGGGCCTTGTGCTCCCCACAGCAGTAGCCAGTGTCAGCCATCTTGTGAGTCCTTCTCCACTCCCTGTGATGTGAGCATGGTTCAGGGTGGTGTTGATGGGCCAGTTGTGAGGCTGAGCGATGTCTGTGACTACGACTCCCATCATGCTATTGCCTCCACCCCCTTCCCAGCATGCCCATGCTTCCTTCCTTTTGACTCTGCTTCCCTGTGGGGTGGGCTGGCTGTGCTGACAGGATGGCTGGGAGTGTTGTCCTGGCAGTTGTTTGGCTAAGAGTCCCAAGAGTGTCCCTGTGCTTCACACAACATAACCCAGGGTGGTGGTGCTTTGTGGGATCTTGTGTTAGGATGGAGGGCATTGCATTCTACCAGGTGGGTACTGTGGAGTTTGTGTTGGGGGGGTGAGGGGAGGTGCTGGTGACTATAGTCAGTGCTGCAAGTCCCCCTTCCCACCCAGCCAGCCAGATATCCCACCATGGAACGTGCTTGCATTGCAGGGAGTGGAAGTTGTCTCTCAGGATGTCAGTCAGTGGTGTCCTGCTGTTTGTTGGTGCACAGTTGGCAGCAGGGCCTTGTGCTCCCCACAGCAGTAGCCAGTGTCAGCCATCTTGTGAGTCCTTCTCCACTCCCTGTGATGTGAGCATGGTTCAGGGTGGTGTTGATGGGCCAGTTGTGAGGCTGAGCAATGTCTGTGACTACGACTCCCATCATGCCATTGCCTCCACCCCACTTGCCAGCATTCCCATACTTACTTGCTTTTGTGTGGAGTTCAGTGGGTGTGGGTGTGAGGGCAATGGCAGGATGGCTGACAGTGGTGTCCTGCTGTTGGTTGGTGTGCAGTACCCAGCATGCCCTTGTGCTCCCCACGACACAGCAACAGTGTCAGACATCTTTGATGGGCCTTTCCACTCTCTGTGGGATGTGCATGCGTGAGTGTGAGCTTGCTGGGCCATGTGGTGGGGGATGTAGGGCTGTGACTACGACTCCCAGCATGCTATTGCCTCCACCCCCTTCCCAGCATGCCCATGCTTCCTTCCTTTTGACTCTGCTTCCCTGTGGGGTGGGCTGGCTGTGCTGACAGGATGGCTGGGAGTGTTGTCCTGGCAGTTGTTTGGCTAAGAGTCCCAGGAGTGTCCCTGTGCTTCACACAACATAACCCAGGGTGGTGGTGCTTTGTGGGATCTTGTGTTAGGATGGAGGGCATTGCATTCCACCAGGTGGGTACTGTGGAGTTTGTGTTGGGGAGGGTGTGAGGGGAGGTGCTGGTGACTATAGTCAGTGCTGCAAGTCCCCCTTCCCACCCAGCCAGCCAGATATCCCACCATGGAACGTGCTTGCATTGCAGGGAGTGGAAGTTGTCTCTCAGGATGTCAGTCAGTGGTGTCCTGCTGTTTGTTGGTGCACAGTTGGCAGCAGGGCCTTGTGCTCCCCACAGCAGTAGCCAGTGTCAGCCATCTTGTGAGTCCTTCTCCACTCCCTGTGATGTGAGCATGGTTCAGGGTGGTGTTGATGGGACAGTTGTGGGGGGCAATATGTGTGACTGCGACTCCCATGATGCTATTGGCTACACTGACTTGGCCAGCATACACAGAATTCCTTCCTTTGATTGGTCTTCACTGTGTGTTGGTGTTGTTGTGGTGGCTACATGTGTGGATGTGTGTGTTAGTTCTATTTGTGCCACTGCCTAGCTGTAGTTGTGGTTGTGTTTGTACATGTGTTGGCACAGTTGGATGTGACTTTTTTGATGGCATGTGTTGTGTTTATCTGACTGACATACACATTTTGGGATGATTCTGTTCTAGTTGCTGTGTAATTGCTATGAGTGCATGGTTTGACTCTCCCTTGACAGTGATGTGTGTGTTTTGTGGCAGTTTATTGTGTACATTTGTTGTGTACTCACCAGGCTCTGGGATGTCCTCTAGTCCATATACGCTCACTGGCGGAAGGATGGCCCGCACCTTCTCCTCCCAGGGCCTGAGGTATATTGGCTTGGCAGGAGGGCCACTGCCGGTGTGTTGGCTGTTGATGTAGTCTTTCTTCAGCATGTCCCGTACCCTCCTGCGCACGTCATACCACCTGTTCTGGATGTCCGTCTTTGTGCGCCGACATGGTGATTGGGCGTTCACCCTGTTGATGATCCTCTCCCACATCTTGGTTTTCTGCGACATGGGGGTCTGTTGGACCAGAGTGCCAAACAGCTGTGGCTCCACCCTGAGGATCTCGTCTACCATGACTTCCAATTCACTATCTAGGAACTTGGGATTCTTCTTGGGGGCATGGTGATGGGTGGTGATGGTGGGTGATGTGTGTGTTGGTGTGCAGGTGAGGGTGTGTGGGTGTGTGTTGTGCTGGGTGTATGTGAGGTAGGTATTTGTTGGTGTGCTGATGGTGTGTGGCTTGTGTGAGGGATGAGCTGTGGGTGTGTGGTTGCTTTCTCTTGGGTGCTGGCAGTGGAATGGCATTTGCAAAGGCTCATGGTAGTGATTTGTGTCCTTTATATAGGTGGAGTTGTGGGTGTGTCTTTGTTCTCTGTCCCCACCCCCCCCAGTATTTATTGGCTTGGTAATTGCTTGTTTGGCCTTTTTTGGTTGATTTTTCCTTTGTGCTGTTTGTGTATGTTGGAAACGTTCTTGTGACCGAGTCGGACCCTGCATTGGTCTCGTACGGTGTTTTCCGTTTCGTTCACGCTGTGTTTGTGCAGTTTTCTATGCTGCGTACGCGTCGGTCGCGGTGTATTGTGTTGCTTCGGCTCGGTTTTGTATGCGTGTCGGTCGTACGGCTTGTCCTCCGTCCGACTCGGTCGTGTTTTTCGCGCCTTGCATCGTACTTTGCGGTTTGGAGTTGGCGGGTACGATTCGGTCGGATTTGTTTCGGGTGCGTGTCGGTCGGTTGGATTCGCGTGTTTTTCCGGCCGGATTGCTATTTTCCGAGCGGCTCGGTCGGTCGGCTTGGTTTCCTAACGTGTCGGTCGGATTTATCGCGGCTTGCATCGTACTTGGTGTGTCGGGCGCCACTGGTACGTGTCGGTCGGTAATTTTTCCGGCTCCGAGTCGGTCGGTGCTTTTTCCGGCCCGAATCGGAATCGACCCCTATGTGTTTTAAAAATACCCCTCACACACCAAACGCTCATTTGATGTCATGCTTCATCATTGGGGTCTTCCCGTTCTTGCTACAAAACGGGGCGTGCTGCAACCTACGGAGACGTGGGAGCACTTTTTATGTAGAACACTATGTGTACTGCAGTTGTGTGAATGTTTGTGTTTAAAGGGAATAATAGTGTAAGTGTCAAAGTTACTTCACAAATCTCTAAAATATATATTATTATTAATTACTGCAGTTGTATTTGCTTAGAAAAGGTAAACAAACAAATAATATAATAAGCTGGCTCCATATTGCGCTGCAGGAGTGTTTAATATATGATAGCATACTCTGTAAGCTTTCAAATGCGTTAAAGCTTCCAAAGAGCGCATACTGCATCTTGCCTAAGCACATACCACGTATTGCCCACAAAAGTCTCAGTAAAACACTGACATAATGCATTACTACACCTGCATTTGAGTACTTTCACTTAAGCCTACATTGCGTATTTACATTAAGCATCTGCTTACAATTATCCAGCTCGCTCTCGCAAAGTACATGGATGAGTTCTTTCACTTACAAGTATTTTCACTTTGTTAGCAGCGCTTATTTACATGTGCTCTGCTAGACGCCACTAGAGCGGGTTTTTTTATTTACTAAATAGCAGCTTAGTATATACTGTAGCCTGGTCTTTAATTCCGAAGTTATATTTAACACTGCTCATTTTTTGAAAAGCTATAATCGCAAGTTAAAATTACTCGTGTTTCCTAAAAAAGTGTAAAGGGAAACTATATAAGCTGGCTCAATGTCGCGCTGCGCAGGCCTTTAATATATCACAGGATACTTAGTGAACTTTTAAACACGTTGAAGCTTTAAAATAACGCACACTGTCGCCGTCTTTTGCCCGTAGGAGTCTCGGGAGTTGGCTTAATGTCGTGCTGCCAAGGTCTTTAATATATCACAGCACACTTAGTGAACTGTCAAACACGTTGGAGTTTAAAAGTAGCGCACAGCGCGTCACAGGTCCACACTTAATACACAAAATGCATTATGCTACTCGCATTTTAAGGCCACATGGTGGCGCGCTAATCCAGTTGTTATGAAGGTTGAGAGGCAAACAGTTTATGTTACATGTAGAAGCTAAATACATAAAAGTAAACTGCAGTTGCCTATGCAACAGATCTAATGATTAAATTACAGGTGTTTGCTAAAAATAGGTAAACAAATTATATAATAAGCTGGCTTCATGTCACGGTGCACATGCGTTTAATATATCACGGCATACTCAGTGAGCTTTCAAACGCGTTAAAGCTTTAAAATAGCGCACACTTTCTTGCTCACAGTAGTTTCAGAAATGCACTCACAAAATGCATTACGTTGCTCGCATTTTAAGGCAACATGGTAGGGCGCAGGTTCAGTAGTAGTAAATGTTAAAAGGCAAACTGTGTAAGTTACATGTACGAACTGAACGCATAAAAGTAAACTGAAGTTGCCCATGTAATAGATACAGTAATTAATCAGCATTTAAGGTATAAAATGCATTGTGGTACTGGTAATAGTATTAAATAAACGTAAAAACCCTATACCATGCACATAGAGGTAGCTTACACACATTGCCCATAGCACACCAAACGGGTCCCAGCTGGCTCATTCTATAAACAATGGCGCCATCTGTTTAGCATCTTGGCACTTTTCTTATCTCTTCTCTTCCCTAGGAGTCTCCGCTCCCACTCCGCCCCCCTAACATCATTTGTTTGTTACATTCTTTAAACAAGTCTTCGGGTTTTTTCCCACACTTGCAAGTACTATTAACAGGAACCAAACTAGCAGCTAGATAGTGACAACACAGTTTTATTTGCTTAAAAAAAAAAAAAACTCTACCGTAAATTTTCTGGCGGTTAGTCTACTTTTTCCCCACATTTGTCCAGAATAAAATGGTAATGTTTCCACACAGTGGGCTGGAATTTCAAGTTAAAACTTTAATGTACACTACTTCAGTTGATTCTTTAGGGAGATTGTTGTAAGGAACACTATGGGGCCGATTCCGATCTCGGCCGGTAGGGCTCCGAATCGGATTCGGCTTTACCGGATCCAATTCGGAGCCCTATTTCCCGACCGATTCGTACGCGCGTCCGGGCGAGCGAGTACGATGCGTATTCGCCGACCGACTCGTCCGGACGTCCCGACCGCTCCGACCGACTCAATCCCGGGTCGAACCGCACCGACCGACTCGCTCGGACCCGACTCGCACCGCGCAATGGAGACGTTCCCCGGCCGGGTAAGTACGATGCGCGCCGCGAGCAGTCCGACCGAGCCGCGCACTCCGGCTCGTAAGAGCTGTCGGAGCCGTACTTTGGGGGTCCGTGTCGGACCCCCCTGTACGCGTAGCCGCGCGAGTCGCACACAGGGGGGACCCATGGGTCCCCCCTACCTGTGCGTGTACGGCGCGAATCGCTTCGCCGCGTACACGCTGTAGGGGGCGCACTTGTCCGACTCGCACCCATTGAGGCAATGGGAGCCCGCGTACGCGTTGTACGACAGGCTCCCATTGACTTCAATGGGAGTCCGACCGACTCGAGTCCGGTGGCATACGTGCGCATCGTACTCGTTCGGTCGGACTGCACTGGTCCGATTCGGTCAGAAATCTCTCCGGGTCCGGCTCGGTCGGAGAAATTTCTGGCCCGAATCGGAATCGGCCCCTATGTGTTTTGAAAATACCCCTCACACACCAAACGCTCATTTGATGTCATGCTTCATCATTGGGGTCTTCCCGTTCTTGCAACAAAACGGGGCGTGCTGCAACCTACGGAGACGTGGGAGCACTTATTATGTAGAACACTATGTGTACTGCAGTTGTGTGAATGTTCGTGTTTAATGGGAAAAATAGGGTAAATGTGATATTTGCATAAAAATTCAGGAAAATATCGTCTTTTGCCTAAATATATATTGTTGCTTGATGTACCTCGAAAAATTAAACATTAGAGCATACAAAGTAAACTATGATTAGGAACTACTTGGTTTCAACTCACTATTATTAAAAAACCATACTTAGAGCTTTTCCCTTGTAGCGAAATATAATCCCTAGTACACTCGAAGCACTTCAAGTGTGTCATCGTTTGCTTCCTAGTTTTGTTATCATAATTCATCCACCATAAATAAATATATAAATTGGACATAAAAACTTAAATATTAACCATAAGGTAACGTATTAGTTTCCCAACATAGGAGTAGAAAACACAAAGCCTAAATTATATACTATTATACTACACCTCCTCGTAATACATCCTTACTATTACACTATTAATACATTCATGAGGATATATTTAAAATTTGGGAAGCTCTGTTTGTTTAGTCATTCTACACTACCTATCCCTCTTTAATTCATATCAACACTATACTTAGAAAACCTACTACTGTTTGGACATTACACCTCGTCACTCACAATAATAAACACTGCTTTTGCTACATGCCATTTGCCTTTTTTTTACTATTAGACTCTGTTTATTTGAAACCAAACATCTAGTCATCATACCGACCACTTCTATTCCATACCATGTATCTGCTTACTATAATAACCTCTCTTGTATTCATACCATCACTACTTACCCCTTTTATTCTACCACATACATTAGCTGTTGCGAAACTCCATCTAAATACACACACAAAAACACACACACACCCCCATACAACACATACATATTCTGTACACACAATGCGTGCAACTTCATCTAAATACACATACAAAAACACACACACACACTCAATACAACACATGCATATTCAGTACACCCAATGCGCGCCCTTCTGTACAAAAAAAATTGCGATAACTTAGTCTTCTTCCTTAGCATTCACTTTTACACTATACATAACACACACATATTACTTACATACACTAACCCTTTTTTCAGCCAACAGTTTTTAAATAGCTTTTGCTACTTTACAGTTGTTTTTAACCTCTCTGTCCCCAAATCTCTTACAAACTAATACATACAATACATATACTGCAAATACACACAAAGTACCAAAAAAAAACACTACAACTACCAGCTTTACAAAAAACAAATTACACTGCACCACCTACATTACACTATACAAATACATTACATCTTAATTAACATGCACACAACAGCATTTGAAAAAAAAAAAGCACTACACATATAGGTATTGCTTACGCACACTAGATCCTAATTACAAACAAAAGATTTGCCATCACTTTGAGCGTTCTTCTTCAGCCTTCCCATTCATATGTACTGTGCATAAATAAACATACACAACCTATTTTACAAGTCCACACTCAATATATCATCCAAAATGCTACACACAGCTGCCTCACAACGCACAAAAAAACGCTGCGCTATTTACATTACAATAAATTAAATAAATTACAATCACATATTTGGAATACACTATTAAATATAATTCTTTTCCCCCAGTACTACCTTTTTTATTGCGTTTATCATTTTCCTTTTTGGAGTTTACCAAATAAAATAAAATTGTTGCTACAAAGTTGCAATGGCCCCTATCACCAACTGTAGCACCAAAAAACACAGCAGTACAGAAAGGAAAACGTAAAAGTGCTTTTCTGTTACTGTTTGTAGTCTATGTTTATTGGTTAATGCACCTTTAGTATAGTAATTGCGATTTCCATTGCTGTAAATGTGTTATATGTTATTTTTAAATATGCGTACTTCTGTTTATCAAATCTGCTAATGTTGATGCTATTTTTGTGATGGCCCCACCCATCAGAGCAAAGAAGGAGGAGCAGCGCACGAAGAAAAAGGTAAGAGTGTTTTGTAATATTGGTTTTGCTATGTGTTTATAATGTATAGCTACAATAAAGGTAATAGTATAGTAATTGTGCTTTTTATTGCTGTTAATATATTAATTGTAATTATGCGTGCTTTTGTTTAGTTCATCTGCCAATGTTGCTGCTATTATTAAAATAGCTTTCCAGTAACTGCAGTAACTGCTTTCTTAGGGAGCTAAAAAAAAACACATTTGCTACCAGCATTAGAACGTATGAAATACATTCGAAAACTTCAAGCAGAATAACTAGACAAACACACAAAAAATCCAGACAACACATATAGACATACTTTACACACACTGCCTCTTTTTGCAGGCAAAAGCTTAGGAATGTTTTTGGGGCTTCTTTGCCTTCACCCACTTCTAGGTGCTGTACACAAATGAGGCCAAACTGCTCAAGCTACACGTTTATATGTAATTGACATTTGGATGCTGCAACTTGTAGATTCACTAAAAACTTTGCTACCAGCATTATAACGTATGAAATACATTCTAAAGCTTTAAGCAGAATGACTAGACAAACACACAAAAAGTCCAGACAATACATATAGACATACTTTACACACACTGCCTCTTTTTGCATGGAAAAAGCTTAAGGATGTTTTTGGGGCTTCTTTGCCTTCACCCACTTCTAGGTGCTGTACACAAATGAGGCCAAACTGCTCAAGCTACACGTTTATATGTAATTAACATTCGGATGCTGCAACTTGCATATTCAATAAAAACTTTAAATATTATGCCTATTTTTTGACAATACCCACTGTTTTATTACACTGCTGATATACTTTTAGTTATTTAGCAATACACGCGCTTTTATTTATTACATCGATTACATTTATACTATTCCATCTCTTTCGACACATAACAAGCACACCTCACTGTATTACACTTAGTTTTGCAGTACATACTCTTACTCACTTTATACCATACGTCTACTCAGATTGTCAACACTCTACACTACATACTTTCTCTTTCTTCACACTTTAAACTCCTCTCATTATATCCCATTCCTCAATTCGCACTATCAATTACGTCATCATACATGCCATCCATTTACTCACAGCACAAACAGCTCTTCATTTTATGCTGTAAATTCCCTCGCAGTATTAACACTCTTCATTCCATACTATCTTTCTACTCACACTACCAGCACTCATTGCTCCAAATAATACTTCTGCTACCACTACCATTTCCTTTTAGTTAACACTATTCCTCTACTAATGAAAGTAATACTCTTTACTACATTCCGTCCCTCCACTTTTAAAACTAGCTTCTGTCCACTACACACAATACTTTTAGTTACACTACCTATCCCTTTATATCAATCTTGCATATCACCTACCAAAATACAAATAAAATAATAACTAATTTAAAATATTACAGACATCTTCCTTCAGCATATAAAACTAAACAAACAGATTGTCCCAAAAAATAAATATATATCATTCTTTAAATACCAATTACATACAACTAGTAAACAATATACCACTTAAAACTATTATCCTGGTAAACATTAGGTGCTTTTAAGAAATCACTTACATACCAAATGCTGCTTTCTTGTTATGCTTCAGTAATAATGTGTTCCCATTCCTACTGCACTATAAAGCATGCTACAACTTCGCGCACGTGTAGCCTCCACAACTATACTTTATTAAGGCTACAAACTTTCTCTTTTATGCAAAGACTTAATTTAACAACACCTAACTAAATATTCTCCGAAAAATAGGGGCATTTACATAATATACATCTACCCACAAACACACTGTTCATTTTATTTAATAAAAAAAAAAAAATGCCCTAAGAGTCAATATTAGCAGCTGCCTAAAGCGAAACAGAAACCGCTGCAATAAACGCCTTACTAGGGATACCCCCCCCCTCCAACACCTCTCCACATCAGCAATTTGCCCCTTCTCTATCTCCACGTTATCTACACTTTTAGGGCAACAGCAATAAACCTTTCTTAGCGTTTAACTTCGTTTGCTACAATTTATTGCCCTTTACCTTATTTAAACTGTTGCAAACACTGCCTGCTTACTGTTCTTAGAAAACGCTCCGTCCTTGCTGTTCCTATACATCTGTGTACTTCTGCGGTTGCCAGTCTTACATTTTCGGTGAGTACATTTACGCTTTTACGATACAATTTAAAATACCGGTTGCATACTTTATTCTCCTTTACTTTCTCCCTTTTATTAGCAGGCAAAAAATACTATTGTTTATTTTACGTATTTGTCAATTCAAATCGGCAATTTGCACTTATAAATTAAGCTAACAATTTAAATACTGTACGTCTGTTTGCCTTTCGCTTTCTATGTTTTAATACTATTAATTTCTTGTACACACAGAACGCAACAGCTCCTAGCTCGGAATACTACTGTACCTGTCCGAAAAACATTTTGCGGCCAGCTTACTATCAATAATATTACTGCTTTGGTAAGTACATTACAAACAAAACGTATCTTTGCGCACCGTTAGCACTGAAAGCACCATAGGAATGGCATAGCATTGTAAAATAACGCGGCAGAACAATATCATAACATGCCTATTTATGTGCGCACATTTTCCGCTCAACTGCCCTCCGTTGCAATGTCGTCTGCCGCCTAGATTTCGCTTATGGTTACAGCTATTTACACCACTGCAGTCGCCACAACAAATATATCTCACCGCGCTATAACGCTTTTTGCTGCTTTTAGTACTCTTAACATCCTCTCCGCTACCCTCCATTACAATGTCGTCTGCCATCCACATTTCTCTTCCGGTTCAAGCCTAGTTTGCTCTTCCGGTTCAAGCTTTTACACCACTCCCCGAACAAAGCTACATCGCCTAACTTCCTATACCGCAACATTCATAATCTTGTACCACCACCTATCAAATCCTACCCCCTATCGCACAGTGTACACAATCCAGTAACTGTAAAATTATTACACGTACAATTGTCTACAATACGTTAGCAAAAATACGCACAACGCGCCACAAACTTTACACAACATATACTACTTACATTCACAGGTCCCTTTTTCAGGTAGCAGTTTTACATTAGCTACTTTCATTTTTTTTACAGCCCCCCCCATTCCCACAGCATACCTATTTATGTACGCACATTTTGCTCTCAACTGCCCTCCATTGCAATGTTGTCTGCGGCACAAAAAATCGCTTTTGGTTACAGCTATTTAGACCACTTCGCTCGCCAAGCTACACCGCCTAACTTCCTATACTGTTATATACACAGTCCAGAATCAGCATGTACCAAATACTAGCCCTCTGTCTTACAGCAGCACACATATTAACATATTAACAACATATCAAAATACACAATAAATATACTAAAGTTACATAAACTAATTGAACGAACATAACAATTACAATAAATATACATTATAAACACATAATAAAAACAATATTAGAAAAGCAGTCTTACCTTTTTGTTCCTACGCTACGTCATATTTTCTGATCCGCTCAATTAGGGGGCATCGCAGCAATAGCATTAACATTCACAAATTAAGCAAACGGAAGCACACAATATTAACACATTTACAGCATACGGAAAACAAAATTACTATACTAATGTTGCATCAATCAATTTAACTAACATAACATTTAGGGTAGATATACATTCTAATACATACTAAAACAATATTATAAAAGCTGTCTTACCTTTCTCTTCGTGCGCTGCTCTGTCTTCTCTGTTCCAGTGGGTGGGCCCGTCACAAAAGTAGCAACAACATTAGCAGATTCGATAAACACACGTACACATATTTACAGATAGTACATTAACAGCGATAAAAACCACAATTACTATACTATTACTTTTATCCTAGCTATACATTATAAATACATAGTAAACACAATAGTAAAAAACACTCTTACCTTTCTCTTCGTGCGCTGCTCCGTTTTCTCTACTCCAGTCGGTAGGCCCGTCACAAAAATAGCATCAGCATTGGCAGATTCGATAAACACAAGTACGGATATTTACATATAGTACAGTAACAACGATAAAAAACCACAATTACTATACTATTACCTTTATCCTAGCTATACATTAGAAACACATATTAAACACAATCTTATAAAACACTATTACCTTTCTCTTCGTGCGCTGCTCCGTTTACTCTACTCCAGTGGGTGGGCCCGTCACAAAAATAGCATCAACATTAGCAGATTCAATAAACATAAGCACGCATATTTACATATAGTACAGTAACAACGATAAAAACCACAATTACTATACTATTACCTTTATCCTAGCTATACATTATAGACGCATATTAAACACAATCTTATAAAACACTATTACCTTTCTCTTCATGCGCTGCTCCGTTTTCTCAGCTCCGGTGGGTAGGCCCATCACAAAAATAGCATCAACATTAGCAGATTCAATAAACATAAGCACGCATATTTACAAATAACATATTGTCGGTGATAAAATACACAATCACTATAGTATTACCTTTATCCTACCTATACATTATAAATACATAGTAAACACGATATTAAAAAATACTCTTACCTTTCTCTTCGTGCGCTGCTCCGTTTTCTCTGCTCCGGTCGGTAGGCCCGTCACAAAAATAGCATCAGCATTGGCAGATTCGATAAACACAAGTACGCATATTTACATATAGTACAGTAACAACGATAAAAACCACAATTACTATACTATTACCTTTATCCTAGCTATACATTAAGAACACATATTAAACACAATCTTATAAAACACTCTTACCTTTCTCTTCGTGCGCTGCTCCGTTTTCTCTGCTCCGGTCGGTAGGCCCGTCACAAAAATAGCATCAGCATTCGCAGATTCCATAAACACAAGTACGCATATTTACATATAGTACAGTAACAACGATAAAAACAACAATTACTATACTATTACCTTTATCCTAGCTATACATTAGAAACACATATTAAACACAATCTTATAAAACACTATTACCTTTCTCTTCGTGCGCTGCTCCGTTTTCTCTGCTCCGGTCGGTAGGCCCGTCACAAAAATAGCATCAACATTAGCAGATTCAATAAACATAAGCACGCATATTTACAAATAACATATTGTCGGGGATAAAATACACAATCACTATAGTATTACCTTTATCCTACCTATACATTATAAATACATAGTAAACACAATATTAAAAAACACTCTTACCTTTCTCTTCGTGCGCTGCTCCGTTTTCTCTGCTACGGTCGGTAGGCCCGTCACTAAAATAGCATCAGCATTGGCAGATTCGATAAACACAAGTACGCATATTTACATATAGTACAGTAACAGCGATAAAAACCACAATTACTATACTATTACCTTTATCCTAGCTATACATTATAAACACATATTAAACACAATGTTATAAAACACTATTACCTTTGTCTTCGTGCGTTGCTCCATTTTCTCTACTCCGGTGGGTGGCCCGTCACAAAAATAGCATCAGCATTAGCAGATTCGATAAACACAAGTACGCATATTTACATATAGTACAGTAACAACGATAAAAACCACAATTACTATACTATTACCTTTATCCTAGCTATACATTAGAAACACATATTAACCACAATCTTATAAAACACTATTACCTTTCTCTTCGTGCGCTGCTTCGTTCAAACACAAGTACGCATATTTACATATAGTACAGTAACAGCGATAACAACCACAATTACTATACTATTACCTTTATCCTAGCTATACATTACAAACACATATTAAACACAATCTTATAAAACACTATTGCCTTTCTCTTCGTGCGCTGCTCTGTTTTCTCTGCTCCGGTGGGTGGGCCCGTCACAAAAATAGCAACAACATTAGCAGATTCAATAAACATAAGCACGCATATTTACAAAAAAACATGTAACACATTTACAGCAAAGAAAAACACAATTACTATACTATTACCTTTATCATAGCTATACATTAGAAACACTTAGTAAACGCAATATTATGAAACACACTTAGCTTTCTCTTCCTGCGCTGCTCCGTTTTCTCTGCTCCGGTGGGTGGCCCCGTCACAAAAATAGCATCAACATTAGCAGATTCGATAAACACAAGTACAGATATTTACATATAGTACAGTAACAACGATAAAAACCACAATTACTATACTATTACTTTTATCCTAACTATACATTATAAGCACATAATAAACACAATATTATAAAACGCACTTACCTTTCTCTTCGTGCGCTGCTCCTTCTTCTCTGCTCCGGTGGGTGGGGCCATCACTAAAAATAGCAACAACATTAGCAGATTCGATAAACACAAGTACGCATATTTACATATAGTACATTAACAGCAATAAAAACCACAATTACTATACTATTACCTTTATCCTAGCTATACATTATAAACACATAGTAAACACAATATTATAAAACACTCTTACCTTTCTCTTCGTGCGCTGCTCCTTCTTCTCTGCTCCGGTGGGTGGGGCCATCACTAAAAATAGCATCAACATTAGCAGATTCGATAAACACAAGTACGCATATTTACAAATGATACATTAACAGCAATAAAAAACACAACCACTATACTATTACTTTTATCCTAGCTATACATTATAAGCACATTGTAAACATAATATTATAAAACACTCTTACCTTTCTCTTCGGGAACTGCTACGTTTTCTCTGCTCCGGTAAGTAGGCCCGTCACAAAAATGGCATCAGCATTAGCAGATTCGATAAACACAAGCCCGCTAATTTACATATAGTACATTAACAGCGATAAAAACCACAATTACTATACTATTACCTTTATCCTAGCTATACATTATAAACACATAGTAAATACAATATTATAAAACGCTCTTACCTTTCTCTTCGTGCGCTGCTCCGTTTTCTCTGCTCCGGTGGGTGGGGCCATCACTAGAAATAGCAACAACATTAGCAGATTCGATAAACACAAGTACGCATATTTACATATAGTACATTAACAGCGATAAAAACCACAATTACTATACTATTACCTTTATCCTAGCTATACATTATAAACACATAGTAAACACAATGTTATAAAACACTCTTACCTTTCTCTTCGGGAACTGCTACGTTTTCTCTGCTCCGGTAAGTAGGCCCGTCACAAAAATGGCATCAGCATTAGCAGATTCGATAAACACAAGCCCGCTAATTTACATATAGTACATTAACAGCGATAAAAACCACAATTACTATACTATTACCTTTATCCTAGCTATACATTATAAACACATAGTAAATACAATATTATAAAACGCTCTTACCTTTCTCTTCGTGCGCTGCTCCATCTTCTCTGCTCCGGTGGGTGGGGCCATCACTAAAAATAGCAACAACATTAGCAGATTCGATAAACACAAGTACACATTTACATATAGTACATTAACAGCGATAAAAACCACAATTACTATACTATTACCTTTATCCTAGCTATACATTAAAAACGCATAAAAGAAACAATATTAGAAAACACTCTTACCTTTCTCTTCAGGAACTGCTCCGTTTTCTCTACTCCGGTGGGTGGGCCGTCACAAAAATAGCATCAACATTAGCAGATACAATAAACAAAAGCACGCATATTTACAAAAAAAATGTAACACATTTACAGCAAAGAAAAACACAATTACTATACTATTACCTTTATCCTAGCTACACATTAAAAACACATAGCAGGAACAATATTAGAAAACGCTCTTACATTTCTCTTCGTGCGCTGCTCCTTCTCTGCTCCGGTGGGTGGGGCCATCACTAAAAATAGCAACAACATTAGCAGATTTGATAAACACAAGTACACATTTACATATAGTACATTAACAGCGATAAAAACCACAATTACTATACTATTACTTTCATCCTAGCTATACATTATAAACACATAGTAAACACAATATTATAAAACGCTCTTACCTTTCTCTTCGTGCGCTGCTCCTTCTTCTCTGCTCCGGTGGGTGGGGCCATCACTAAAAATAGCAACAACATTAGCAGATTCGATAAACACAAGTACACATTTACATATAGTACATTAACAGCGATAAAAACCACAATTACTATACTATTACTTTTATCCTAGCTACACATTATAAACACATAGTAAACACAATGTTATAAAACACTCTTACCTTTCTCTTCGGAAACTGCTATGTTTTCTCTGCTCCGGTGGGTGGGCCCGTCACAAAAATGGCATCAGCATTGGCAGATTCGATAAACACAACTATGCTAATTTACATATAGTACATTAACAGCAATAAAAACCGCAATTACTATACTATTACCTTTATCCTAGCTATACATTTAAAACACATAGGAGGAACAATATTAGAAAACGCTCTTACCTTTCTCTTCGTGCGCTGCTCCTTCTTCTCTGCTCCAGTGGGTGGGGCCATCACTAAAAATAGCAACAACATTAGCAGATTCGATAAACACAAGTACACATTTACATATAGTACATTAACAGCGATAAAAACCACAATTACTATACTATTACTTTTATCCTAACTATACATTATAAGCACATAATAAACACAATATTATAAATAGCACTTACCTTTCTCTTCGTGCACTGCTCCTTCTTCTCTGCTCCGGTGGGTGGGGCCATCACTAAAAATAGCAACAACATTAGCAGATTCGATAAACACAAGTACACATATTTACAAATGATACATTAACAGCAATAAAAAACACAACCACTATACTATTACTTTTATCCTAGCTATACATTATAAACACATTGTAAACACAATATTATAAAACACTCTTACCTTTCTCTTCGTGCACTGCTCCGTTTTCTCAGCTCCGGTGGGTAGGCCCGTCACAAAAATAGCAACAACATTAGCAGATTCAATAAACACAAGCCCACATATTTACATATAGTGCATTAGCAACGATAAAAAACACAATTAATATACTATTACCTTTATCCTAGCTATACATTAAAATCGCATAAAAGAAACAATATTAGAAAACACTCTTACCTTTCTCTTCAGGAACTGCTCCGTTTTCTCTACTCCGGTGGGTGGGCCATCACAAAAATAGCATCAACATTAGCAGATACAATAAACAAAAGCACGCATATTTACAAAAAAAATGTAACACATTTACAGCAAAGAAAAACACAATTACTATACTATTACCTTTATCCTAGCTACACATTAAAAACACATAGCAGGAACAACATTAGAAAACGCTCTTACATTTCTCTTCGTGCGCTGCTCCTTCTTCTCTGCTCCGGTGGGTGGGGCCATCACTAAAAATAGCAACAACATTAGCAGATTCGATAAACACAAGTACACATTTACATATAGTACATTAACAGCGATAAAAACCACAATTACTATACTATTACTTTTATCCTAACTATACATTATAAGCACATAATAAACACAATATTATAAAACGCACTTACCTTTCTCTTCGTGCGCTGCTCCTTCTTCTGCTCCGGTGGGTGGGGCCATCACAAAAAATAGCAACAACATTAGCAGATTCGATAAACACAAGTACACATTTACATATAGTACATTAACAGCGATAAAAACCACAATTACTATACTATTACTTTTATCCTAACTATACATTATAAGCACATAATTAACACAATATTATAAAATGCACTTACCTTTCTCTTCGTGCGCTGCTCCTTCTTCTCTGCTCCGGTGGGTGGGGCCATCACTAAAAATAGCAACAACATTAGCAGATTCGATAAACACAAGTACACATTTACATACAGTACATTAACAGCGATAAAAACCACAATTACTATACTATTACTTTCATCCTAGCTATACATTATAAACACATAGTAAACACAATATTATAAAACGCTCTTACCTTTCTCTTCGTGCGCTGCTCCTTCTTCTCCACTCCAGTGGGTGGGGCCATCACTAAAAATAACAACATCATTAGCAGATTAAATAAACACAAGTACGCTAATTTACATATAGTACATTAACAGCGATAAAAACCACAATTACTATAATATTACCTTTATCCTAGCTACACATTAAAAACACATAGGGGGAACAATATTAGAAAACGCTCTTACCTTTCTCTTCGTGCGCTGCTCCTTCTTCTCTGCTCCGGTGGGTGGGGCCATCACTAAAAATAGCAACAACATTAGCAGATTCGATAAACACAAGTACACATTTACATATAGTACATTAACAGCGATAAAAACCACAATTACTATACTATTACTTTTATCCTAACTATACATTAAAAGCACATAATAAACACAATATTATAAAACGCACTTACCTTTCTCTTCGTGCGCTGCTCCTTCTTCTCTGCTCCGGTGGGTGGGGCCATCACTAAAAATAGCAACAACATTAGCAGATTCGATAAACACAAGTACACATTTACATATAGTACATTAACAGCGATAAAACCACAATTACTATACTATTACCTTTATCCTAGCTATACATTATAAACACATAGTAAACACACTATTATAAAACACACTTACCTTTCTCTTCGTGCACTGCTCCTTCTTCTGTGCTCCAGTGGGTGAGGCAATCACTACAAATAGCAACAACATTAGCAGATTCGATAAACACAAGTACACATATTTCAAATCATACATTAGCAGCAATAAAAACCACAAACACTATACTATTACTTTTATCCTAGCTACACATTATAAACACATAGTAAACACAATGTTATAAAACACTCTTACCTTTCTCTTCGGAAACTGCTACGTTTTCTCTGCTCCGGTGGGTGGGCCCGTCACAAAAATGGCATCAGCATTAGCAGATTCGATAAACACAACTACGCTAATTTACATATAGTACATTAACAGCGATAGAAACCACAATTACTATACTATTACCTTTATCCTAGCTATACATTAAAAACACATACGAGGAACAATATTAGAAAACGCTCTTACCTTTCTCTTTGTGCACTGCTCCTTCTTCTCTGCTCCGGTGGGTAGGCCCGTCACAAAAATAGCATCAACATTAGCAAATTTAATAAACTGAAGCACGCATATTTACAAATGACATATAACACATTTACAGCTATAAAAAACACAATTACTATACTATTACCTTTATCCTAGCTATACATTATAAACACATAGTAAACACAATATTACAAAACACACTTACCTTTCTCTTCGTGCGCTGCTCCTTCTTCTCTGCTCCGGTGGGTAGGCCCGTCACAAAAATAGCATCAACATTAGCAAATTTAATACACTGAAGCACGCATATTTACAAATGACATATAACACATTTACAGCAATAAAAAACACAATTACTATTCTATTACCTTTATCCTACATATACATTATAAACACATAGTAAACACAATATTATAAAACGCTCTTACCTTTCTCTTCGTGCGCTGCTCCTTCTTCTCTGCTCCAGTGGGTAGGTCCATCACTAAAAATAACAACACCATTAGCAGATTCAATAAACACAAGTACACATTTACATATAGTACATTACCAGCGATAAAAAACACAATTACTATACTATTACCTTTATCCTAGCTACACATTATAAACACATAGTAAACACAATGTTATAAAACACTCTTACCTTTCTCTTCGGAAACTGCTACGTTTTCTCTGCTCCGGTGGGTGGGCCCGTCACAAAAATGGCATCAGCATTAGCAGATTCGATAAACACAACTACGCTTAATTTACATATAGTACATTAACAGCGATAGAAACCACAATTACTATACTATTAGCTTTATCCTAGCTATACATTAAAAACACATAGGAGGAACAATATTACAAAACGCTCTTACCTTTCTCTTCGTGCGCTGCTCCTTCTTCTCTGCTCCGGTGGGTAGGCCCGTCACAAAAATAGCATCAACATTAACAAATTTAATACACTGAAGCACGCATATTTACAGATGACATATAACACATTTACAGCAATAAAAAACACAATTACTATACTATTAGCTTTATCCTAGCTATACATTATAAACACATAGTAAACAGAATATTATAAAACGCTCTTACCCTTCTCTTCGTGCGCTGCTCCTTCTTCTCTGCTCCGGTGGGTGGGGGCCATCACCAGAAATAGCATCGCGATTAGTAGATTCAATAAACCGAAGCACTAATATTTGCGAATAACATATAACACATTTACAGCGATAAATCACACAATTACTATACTATTACCTTTATCCTAGCTATACATTACAAACACATAGTAAACACAATATTGTAAAACAGACTTACCTTTCTCTTCGTGCGCTGCTCCTTCTTCTCTTCTCCGTTGGGTGGGCTCGTCACAAAAATAGCATCAACATTAGCAGATTCGATAAACACAAGTACGCATATTTACATATAGTACATTAGCAGCAATAAAAAACACAAATACTATACTATTACCTTTATCCTAGCTATACATTATAAACACATAGTAAAAACAATATTAGAAAAGCAGTCTTACCCTTCCTTTTCATGCGCTGCTCCGTATTTTTGCTCCAGTTGGTGGGAGGACCAGCCCAAAAATAGCATCCACATTGACAAATTCGGTAAACAGAAGTATGCAAATTTACGAATAACATGTAACACATTAATAGCATAAAATAATACACAATTAGTGTACTAAAGTTCACACGTCTTTACCTGAGTACAATAGCTGCACCATATACCTAAATGTTCTGCTCACGCTATAAAGCTACTGTTCTATTCAGAAACACAGGAAGCAAGCAGAGGGTATGGTCAAAAGCATTGCTAGTCATCACCTTATTCAGGAGTATATAGTTGGTGCAAAATCTAACGTATATAATTTATATAGCTTTACTTTAAGGAAAACTGTTTCTAAAAAAATGCAACTAGTACCGTACAATAAATTGTTTAATTTATTTGGTTTTAATAACAAATTAACAATTTGCAATGAATTTTGTTTTACTTCTATACAGATTACTTCACTCGACGAGACTACAGAAAAAAGGAAGGTAGCAATTTTTTACACGGAGTATTTTGAACTGAGAACACCATCTATATATGCACTACAAATAAACTTTTAACTAAAAGTACAACATTTAGACAAGGAGATAATATAACATTTAATACATATAAGCAAAACCATATAATATGAATAGAATAATACAAGCAAAGTATCACCAAGGGCATACTAAATTTAATAGTATTTCGCGAGGAAAGCAATGCCTACCAAATAGTACTTTTGCTATTATACATAATCTTTGTAAATCAGTCAATACATGGAATTCAAACGATTTACATTCCATTATGGAGTTAGGAGATGCTTTATATACAGAAATGCATTCTTTTAATAAAGAAGTACTTATGCATCCAGATGATTTACCTAAATATATAGAGCACAATACCAATATATACTCACTCTCACTAAAACAACCTTATTATGGTGACGTGCTACATTGCATTGATCCTTCCTACCCAGATATTCAAACTGCATTAAATCGCGGTATACATCGTTATACTGGCATTTTACTTTGTATGAATGCATATGTTATTTCAATTTTTTCAAACCAACAAACATACTTTGTATTTGATTCACATAGCCGAGATAACAGAGGGATGCCTCACCCTAATGGGACATGCATTGCTATTGAAAAAACAACTTTCAAAGGGCTAGTAGAATATATCTTCGAACTTGCTAACAGTATAAAAGTGCCAAATGAAAATTATGTAGCATTTGAATTAACTCCAATAGATATAAAAAGAATTACTAAAAATCATTCCAAAATGTCGTTAGGGAAAACAAGAAAAAGGTCCAATTAACAGCTACCCAAAAACTATGTATACATAAAACAGGGAAAACAATAAATATAATGGACGATATTGTCATGCCTTTTACTAATAGTACAAAAATACAAAGAACAAATCCTGCTGATAAAGAGAGTAACAGTTTAGGCGGACCATCAACTACAATACCTACAAAGCAAACAAGCCTTTCTAGCAGTGGCATTATGAATTTAGATGCTACCATGTTGTCAAACTCACAAAAAAGAACATACACTATTCCTGTTACAGAAGCAATACTATCGAGCAAAAAGCAACGTGTACAACCCAACATACATAGTGTAGTGGCCAATAGTATAGATATACAAACAAATATATTGCAAACCCAAAAACTATTAATCGACTTCCATAAACAAATAATCTATGGCCCAGAGTACGTTTGTACTATTTGTAATCAATTATGGCATAAACAATCCTTGAAAAACACAAGAGGTATTTCCACACATCCAAGATTTATACAATGTGACATTAGTCAAAATAAAACAGACTATATATGTACCACTTGCTATAGATATATTAGTAAAGATAAAATACCGCCATGCTCTTTTATAAATGGAATGAAGTTTGAAAATATACCAATGCAATTAAATTTGCATAATTTGGAGGAAAGATTAGTTTCGCCAAGAATTCCTTTCCTACAAATTAGGGCATTACCTCGTGGATCACAGAAATCATTAACAGGGGCTGTTGTTAATGTACCTGCAGATGTTATGACAACAGTTACAATTTTACCAAGGCAAATTAATGACAACATGACAATTCCAATAAAATGAAAAAGGAAGTTAGCTTATAAATCATATACACATTTTGAAAATGTCAGGCCAAATCATGTAAAACATGCAGCAGTGTGGCTAGCAACAAATAGTGACATGTTTAAAGAATATGGAGTCACTATTAATCCAGATTGGGAATATATACCACCAGAAATAAACTATTGCAATGAAACATCAGAACAAGATGAGTCATCAAACACTTCAGATAACATAGAAGCAGGAAATTTAGATACTTTGTTAACAAATGAAACTATTACCACTGATAGTGTCAATGTCTTATGTTTAGCACCTGCTGAATATAACACACCTAGAGGTTTATATGAAGACAAAAATTCAGAATTTTTGGCTTTCCCAACAATTTTTTGTGGCACTCGAAGACCAAACAATACTGACAGACACTTACCTGTACATTATAGCACAATATGCCAATGGGAATTAAGGAGCTATGATAGAAGAGTAGATAAATCAATAACTAATATTTTCTTTAAGCTGAAAAAATTGCACATAAAACAAATACAGGGCAAAATAAACATTTCCCTACGGAAATTTTTCACTAATGGTGAATGTATTACTGCAAAAGACATAAAATGTAACTTAGAAAGCATCTTACACTATAATGAAGGATATAAAATACTGAAAACTATCCGCAGTTCACCACCATATTGGGAACACTGCAAAAAGATCTGTTTGCTATGATAAGACAACTTGGAATCCCAACTTTTTTCCTCACTTTATCTGCTGCAGAAACAAAATGGCTTCATTTAATTAATATATTATTACGAGTGCAAAAACTAAATGAATGCACAGAGGAAGAGTTTAAAGATATGCCTTGGGAAACAAAATGCAAATTAATACAACAAGATCCAATTACCTGTGCAAGACATTTTGACTTCCAAGTTCGGAAATTATTTAATTGCATTATAATGCATAAAACAAACCCTATTGGGAAACTAATTGACTTCTTTTACAGAGTAGAATTTCAACAAAGAGGTTCCCCACATATACACGCATTATTATGGATAGAAAATGCACCACAATATGGGATAGCGGAGTTAGCAGAAGTAATTTTATTTATTGACAAATATATAACTTGCAGTAAATCACAAGACACACAATTAGAACCTTTAATACCTCTACAAAAGCATGCACACACCAAAAATTGCAGGAGAAAAAACAAACGGACATGCAAATATCAATATCCTAGATATCCAATGCCACAAACTATAATACTAGAATCTTTACCATCTGATGCAACAGATGAACAGTTGCAGGAAAACATTAAATCTATTCATGAAGCTATGAATACTCCGGAATTTAGTACACTAGATTTTGCACAGTTTTTAGGAGTAATACATTTAGATAATCAACAATATATTACATGTATAAGATCATTAATAGGGAAAACAACTATTTTTTTAAAGAGAACACCAGCAGAATGTTTTATTAATAACTATAATTCAATTCTTCTAAAAGCTTGGAGAGCAAACATAGATTTACAGTTTATATTAGATGCATATGCTTGCGCTGTTTACATTATTTCATATATCAGTAAATCACAAAGGGGAATGAGCAAAATAATTGCACAAGCTGCAAAAGAAGTAAATCATAATACTAATGTAAAAGAACAACTTAGGGGCCCATTACGATGGCGGGCGGAAGCACTACCGCCGTGCTGGCGGATGCAAAAACCACCAGTTACCGCCGGCACGCAGCAGTCCACACGCCCACCCAATTACGATGCGAAAAGCAGGCCAAACACCGCCGGCAAGCCAGCAACACCGTCCGCCATCAAAGTGCGCCCGCACACGTAGCGGCGCAGCACAACTGACACACACCGTCCGACGAAACACGTCCCGCCCGGCGCATAAATTACGATGCCGCAAACAAACGGCTCCCACGGCAAAGAGACACCGCACGTGAAAGAGAGGCGGAAACACGGACGCAGAGCACGGACAACGAAGAAGCGGCACCCCGGGCATGAATCCAGCACTGCAGGCCCTTCCCATGCTTCTGCTGATGCACCACCAAGGACGCAACGTACCGCGGAGACGCAGGTAGGCACACACACAACAAGTGCACGCAAACAGCGCACACAGTGCAAGGGCGGAAAAAGCGGACAACCCCCCACCAGCGCGTGCACACTACACATCCACCATTGCATCCACATATGACACACAGGCCAAATCCTAACATCGCGGAACACATGTGTACACACCACCTGGGACTAGGAACCAACCACCCCGTCACGGCCCCAAAGCGCCGATGACGCCGCCACACATGCGCACAACGCAGAGGCCAACCGCAGCGCCATGTATGCGTCGCACACAGACACAGGGACACAACCAAGCAGCACACACATCAGCCCCACCCCGAACGCACATGACACGTGACAGGCCGGCCACAGACATGTCCCCAACGCCCAATTCACGGACAACACCCAACGCCACACAACCGACGCACACATGTCAGTGAAGTCACGCAACAGCAGGACACACCCCAGTGTAACAAACATGGCGAAGCACACAGCGGCGGCAACACCAACTAGGAGAAGCAGGGCTCCTTCGGGAAGAGGAACGCCAGTACCACACTGAAAAACCCATACCACCCTGCACATATGAACAAGACACATGAAACGGAACACCAAAGAGCCCGGGGACCGACAACAGGTGGCCCAAGAATTACATCCACACACAAGGCCCAACGCAGAGCGGAAAGGCAGCCTGCCGCCCACACAAGGGAGAGCAGACAGCACTGAATGACCTTCCATTCCAACTCCGAAACCACAGCCCTACGACAGAAGCCGGTGAATACAGCCATTGTCCAAGAATAGACCAACACAGGCATGCCGAGGAGACCAACCACACGGCAGATAGCGCATATCACAGAAGCACACAACGGACGGGGAAGAAAGAAGAAAACACTCCCCCATGTCGGCCACATGCAAGTTAATTGGAAGGAGTCACACAGCACTGACCTTGAACTGTCTGAGAAGCATGTGGGAAGAGGGCCCGTGTCCTCCAAACAAGCCAACAGAACACAAGTCCTGTCTCCCTACGACTACACAGAGCTCACAGCAACCTCGGAGCGTGCACATTGCAGACTGCACACACAGCCGGAGCACGCCACCACAACGCACCGCTGCGAAATGGCAACCGCAACACACCTACCCAACTACGCCGAAGAGCTCAAGCTGTACCAAACCAGCACGATACATACATTGGGATGCGATCTCCTGTCCCTGCTGAACGTAAGTTACCGACTGACTTACCGCATCACATTGTTCAGCTGCGTCATGCCCGTCTTCTACTGTCGGAGGTGTCCCTACCAGCATCCCGTCGAGATATGCCTCTCCAACCCGGCATGTCTGAAGGCGGACCTGCTACCACTACTCCTCCCTCTGGACGCACACGACAGGGCCTGCTCTGCCTATGGGGGCATGGCGTATGTGGCCAACATCGCACGCGCACTGAAATGGAACCACTGTGCCTCCACACGACGGATCATCGAGAACAGCTACATCGAATGTCACCCAGCATGCCCCATCATGGTCCTCCAAGGGACAACCTACGAACAACACCTTGACAGCCACCATCCGCTTCATTGGCTGGCAAACATGTACACCACCAATGACATGGAAGCCCTGCTGGACGGCATCGCATACCTGACAACCTGTAAATACGTCGGACCACAACGCAGGTTCCCCGAGTGACCTATGAAGTCCAACCCCGCACCCATGCTCAGCTTCCGCACGGACTGGCCAGTCACCACCACAACAGCCATACCAAACGACCGGCAACTGTAACCACACCATCAACGACATCGCCATGACATCGGATATGACCGGGACATGCACACTGTTCCCCATCACATCCAGGAACACCGCATGCATCGTGGGAGGCAGTGGCATGGGCTCTGTGCATCGCACCCACATGGACGGAACTGCACGAACAACCAGGACACGACATGGATCCAGCGCACATGGACACACACACCGCTCAGTGGACATGAATAGGTCGCCTGGAGTCTGTGGGTGCTGCACCCTCCCACCCCCGCCCCGGGAATCCCATACCAGGACCTTTGCATGGACGACAAGTGCATACAACAACAACACGACCCCAGTGACTGTGACATGTCCAGTAACCACCACAGTGCAACAACAAGTGGCACGCCGCTGCATGCACGCAAGCACATGCCCTGATGTCATCTCACATGCACGCGTGCATGAGGAACAACCGCAGCAAACCTGTCACATGGAACTGAGATGGACTGTGCCCATGATGCCGAGCGGTCTGGTAGGCTACATGTATACCGTCTGTGTCAAAGTCCGCAGCTCCGCAGCTATACGTAAATGTACATTAGTACAGCCTTGGCCAAGCAGATGTAACCCCACACCCTATCCCATTTGTAATCATGCTCAGTATATCCTCAATATGTATTCCGCTGCCAGTAGTGTCCACTATACTGCATCACAGAGGACAGAAGACTCAATATAATGTTTGAAACCAGAACTGTCTCCGCTGACTCATTTCACAAGTACGAATGAGAGAGGATGAGAGTATGTGAAGTACACGGCAGTCGTGACATGACCATGTAGTCCACTGGTATTGGATGTCAACGCAAATGAGTAGCACTACTGTGGAAGACACACATGTGTCGTGTGAAGTCGTATGGACGCAGTGCTCAGGTGGGTGGGTGCGACGGGTAGATGCGCACATGCCAAGTTGGAGCCCGCCGTGTTGGGAGGGCTCATTAACAGTACACCACCGCTTCCCTGGGCATTGTGAGAGGACACCTGTCGGGGGGGAGTGAACACGTGTGTGCACAGCAGCCGGGCACACGTACAAAGCGGTACCAGGCGCACCTCAGCCCACCCTCTGTGGACGAGCTGGATCCTGTTGTGCGCCCGCCATGCCCCTTGACAAGGCACACACAGCCCCAGTCGACCAGGTGTAACCCCAACATAGTCAATCCGCACAGGCGATACAGGGCACGGGATGGCAGTGGAGCATGGTGTGTGAGAGGTCTCCTCGCGCTCCTCCTGCTCATATCACGCAGGCAATAGAACCTCAACGTCCAGCATGGCAAAAAGTCAAATGGAAGTGTAGGGGGACGCACCACAGCACGAGCAGCACTGACGTCACGGGAGGTGGCTCGCACCATCCCATCCATTGCCCATCATACCAACCACGCCACATGCCATTGCGACTAAGTGCAAGCGCGTGCGCCACCACCCCTGAGCCCTCCCCAGAGAGGCCAAAGAGTGAATGTGTGGGCCATCAGCCACAGACGGACGCGGCATGGCCGCAAGGGCAGCCACAGCCACTGGGTGTCGCAGGTGGCGGATCCGGAAGGCGAAGACTGTGATGCATAGTCCATGCAGGCCGGGTCTCCATTTGGGGCACCACGCAGGTGGACGGTGTCCCGCCACACATCATACCCTGAGACAGCCCACTCGTGCAACTGGACCCACACATACACTCCTTGCCCTCTCTGGTGCGAGCTTGGGGCTGCCTGTGCAAGCGCTAGCCTCGCAGGTGAGCATGCATATTGGGGGGCGAGGGGAGGACATGAGGGCTGGGGCGAAGATGACTGTATCACTGTCAGTTAGTACAAGGGATGACCCAGATGTGGAAAGGAAGAGACGTGTCCCGTGTGTACTGCAACTAGTCGCCAATCCAACTACCCCCCATGTCCGGAATGTAAGCCCGCACCTAGGCCCGCCCATCCGCCACATCGAACATACCACCAGCACGACAACCTTCCCATTCGAAACACTGACTGGGGGTGGCGACCAGTGAACAATCATGTGTAGCCTACCCACGCGTACATGTGGGCCCTCCATGATCCATGTCACCTGCGGCAAAGACATGACATGCGCAATGAGGGAAGTGAGGAGAGCTGTCCGCCCCACGCGCAGAAGGTGCATCAGCTCCACAGACCCAGCAGCGAGTCCAGCAGGGGTCACATGTGCAGGGGCAGCTGTGCCTGGTGTGAAGGCACATGCATATAGACAGCACATCGACCAATGTGTAGTCTGCCCACATCCACAGTCCATCATCATGCGGACATAGGAATTGAACACAGGGCAACACATCTTAGCTGGTGCACCCACCGTGACCAACAATGCGCAATCATCGACGTACCCGCCCTGTGCATGGCCCCCCACCCAACGGAGGCACATCCAGTGCCACCATCCCACACACACAAGCCTTCCACGGAACATGCTGTGTCCAATGGTCAGTACAGAGTCAGCGCCCATCTGGTGGATCCTGAACAGGAGACACATGCACACACATGCCAGCTCCCACTATGTACGACTGCCACCTGGCACGTGCAATGTAACCTCTCACCTGTGATGTGTGACTGCAAGCACACAGCCGTCTTGGCATGGGGCTGTCAATGTGGACACCAGTCAATGTTTCGGGAGCTGTGATCCGTACAGTGCTGTACATAGGGTGCAGTGCTGACACCTACTACTGTCTCATATCCCCTCGTGCCACAGGTCCCACTTGTATTGGCCGCTCAGCCCGTGCCCACATCGTCGTCGTCGTGTGCCATACTCATCCAGCCTCGGAAGCAGTACCATGCTCAGCAGACACTCATGTTGCCGTGGCGTTGCCGCTTGACGAATATGCAGTCAGTCCCCATCAGCACGCCCCGCAAGTCATTGGGGCCTAGATCCCCATGTGCATGCACATGGCAGTGGTATGTCTCACTTGCCATTGCCATTGTTGGGAGACCTGTGTAAGTGTATTGTGGCCGTGCCGTCCCAGCTTGACAGCTGGGCTGTGGCTCATGTGCTTGCTCAGTCATGTCAGTGATGTGTATGCGAAATTGCTATGTGCCGTGTTGCTTTGACATGTGTCCTCTGTCATTTAACCCAGGCGGAGACCGAACATTGACCGCCCATACCAATTGCTGGCGGACATGGACGATACAGAGGTTATTAGGAAGTTTCGGCTGGACAGGCCAACTCTGCATCGACTGTGTGCCATGTTAGAGCCCCATCTCCGTCCCCGCAGGGTGTATCCGACTGCTGTCACCCCCACGGCTAAGGTGATGGCCGCCATGCATTTCTTCGCCACTGGGTCATTCCAGCACACAGTGGGCAGTGGAGGAGGGATGTCCCAGCCCATGTTCAGCAAGGTGCTGAGGGATGTACTGGCAGCCATGATGCTGTACCGGAACAGGTACATCAGATTCCCCAGGGCTCGTGAATTGGCGGCAGTGAAGGGTGCATTCTATGCCCTTGGCAGAATCCCACACGTCGTGGGAGCCATTGACTGCACTCATGTTGGCCTTGTTCCACCACAGGCCACTGAGCACCTGTACCGCAACAGGAAGCACACGCACTCCCTGAATGTGCAAGTGGTGTGCCTTGCGGACATGGTGATCACCCACGTGTGTGCAAAGTTTCCAGGCTCGGCCCATGACGCACACATAATGCGCAACAGCATCTTGCCACGACTGATGGCCAATCTGCAACAGGATCGTGGCTGTATTGTCGGTGAGTATGTGGAGTGGTGTAGCGTGCTGGTTGTGCGATGCTGTCCCCTGTCCAGTTGGAATAGCAACGGTTCTCTGTGTCCCTCACACCCAGGTGACTCTGCGTATCCGAATGGGGCATGGCTGCTCAGTCCATTGAGGAATCCTCGCACCCCAGCAGACGATCGATACAATGAGGCACATGGGAGGACCAGACGTGTGGTCGAGCGTACCTTTGGCCTCCTCAAGTCCAGGTTCAGGTGCCTGGACCGCACCGAGGGTGCACTGGCGTACTCCCCACAGAAGGTGTGCCAGATAGTGGTGGCGTGCTGCATGCTGCACAATCTGGCCATTCGGAAGCAGATCCCCCTCATTGTGGATGACGGAGATCAACCAGGGCCCCAGCCCGCAGACCAGGACAGCTCGAGTGAGGTGGACAGCGGAGAGGAGGAAGCTGGGAATGTGCGCCAGCAGCTCATCGCCCGCTACTTCACTTGACGGTGAGTGTCCATGTACGACGGATGATGTGTCTGTATCTATGCAGGTGTGTGTGTGCTGTGTCAGGGTGGCCGTATGTTCACTGCGTGCAGTGTGTCAACGCTCCATGGCCAGGGTAGTATGCCACTGTTGGTGGCTGTGGTATTGTGCCCTATTGCTCTGTGCGATGTGTGTACATTGCTTGTAGTTGTTGACATGTACTGTGTGATGGGTGTGTGACACACTCATTGAATGTGCTCCTGTTCTGTCTCCCACCCCTAGGTCCCTACAGGCCCTCCGGATTCAAATACCATGCCACGCATCAGGTGCCTTTCCGCCCAAGGTGGCCGTTGTATTCCGTACAAATAAGACACAGGGCACAAACAGCAGTTAGTGAAAAAGGTGCATTTATTACAAACTGTGACATGTGATTGTGTGTAAGGTGATGACAAAAGTGGTGCGTGCAGTGACAATGAGCTGTCGGTCATGGCTGCGTGATGATCAGGGTGTACCCACTGGTTCTATGTCCATAGTCCAACACACACATGCCATCCAGATGGCTGTGTGGAGTGGGATCGTAGAGCAAGTCAATGCAGTGGCTGGTCAAGGAAGGCTGGCGGAAGGCTGGCTGGCTGCCTCACTTGCGACTGGAGCGTGCGAAGTCCTCCCGGGAGATCTGTTTCCTCTTCGGACGGCCCCTTCCACGTTTGGGAGGGGGTGTGTGGTGGCGACCTGCTGGTGGTGGGTGAGGTGTGCTCACTGGCTGTGGACGCAGGGGAAGTGGACACTGCTGGCCGACCCTGCGCCCTAGCAGGTGGTGGCGGAGGTGGTGTTGCTGGCCTTGCCTGTGACCCCACCGCCACCACCAGCTGGCCCATGAGGTCCACGAGTTGGTCCATACGGGACACGAATTGGCCCATATGGGCGTCCATGGACCTCAGCACCCCCAGCACCTCCCGCGTGTCAGTAGCAGACCTGGCCCATTGTCCTTGGGCCTCTTCATAGGCCCCAAGGACTCTGGCCATTTGAGGCAGGGCATGGCTCCCAGGGGAGGCTGGCGTTTCCCTGACCCTGCTCCTCCTACCAGTCCTGCTGCCACCGGCCTGCCCACTAGCCACATTGCTCACCACGGTCCTCGCTGTGGCTCCCAGGGTGGATCCAGTCGGCCGGGCCACCACCTGCGCTGGGGCTGGTGCCAGCGAAGACGTGGTGGTGGTGGAGGCGGTGGTGGTCGGTGCGGCGATGGTGGCGGTTGCGGCAGTGGTAGTGGCCGCAATGACCGTGGGTGTGGCCGCAACGACAGTGGCAGCAGGGGACTGGGACTGTTCAGCATCCCTGGATGATGGGTTGGTGGGTAGGAGGGGTCCTGGGGAGCGGCAGGGCCCTGCCACGCCAGATGGGCCAGCTTGGTGGTCCGTGTCCGAAGAGGTGGACAGATCCTCCAGATCCGTGTGTCCTCGTTGGGGGCTTGTAGGCTGGCTGTGCTGGCTGCTGTCTCCATCCCCAGCGTCCAGCAGTTCGTCACCTGTGGAGAGAATGAGATTTGTTATTGTGTTGCACCTGGCGAAGTATGTATTAGTCGTCTGACATTGGCAGTTCGTGCAATCTCGTACATGGGTTTCCCGGAGGCGAGTGTGTGGCTGTGGCATCTGTAGTTGTGTGTGCTAGGCAATGGGACTGTGTGCTGTGCACATGTGGCATGGGACGGATTGGCCATGCCGATGGGTGTGTTGCTTTGCCCCTACTCATTGTGACTCTGGTGTATGAGGGCTCCTGGCCCAT